>CM060268.1:24790912-24793412 GCA_030684275.1 Acipenser oxyrinchus oxyrinchus
TATATATATATCCCTACAATAAAGCAAATTAATGTGTATCAATATTTATCTGGGTCCAGCTGACATATCATTGATGACTTGTCAGGTGAACCCAACTTAATATTCTCACCATTTTCTCTCCTGGTTGCACATATTTCTAATTTACAAGAGCATAAGAATTGAACAGCTGTTTATTTCCTGAGCCTTGATGGTTTCAATTCTAACAATCACCAAACCCAAACTGTTTTTGCTGTGTGATCAAATGAAACATCCCTTATTTTCACTTGTGTATGTAGTAGCCGGTGACATATCCAATGATGAAAACGAGACTCAGAATAACAAGAGCTCCTATCAGCTTCATGGCAATGCCAAGCGTTCCTGTGCACAGCTGCTTGGAGATCCTAGGCAAAGACAGAAAGCAGCACGTCACTTTAGCTGCAGAATCTTTAAAACACTTGGTTTCATCTAACAGACTTGTCTTTAGATGTTTGCTTATCCTTGTTTATCTAGTCCAGCTTCAAACCCTTGTCTCATATATAATGCAATGTAAAACAGTAGACAGACCAACAGACAGACAGAACATTTGACTTTCCTTGGTGTACATAGTAAAATGTACAGGTTAATCTACAGCTCTGGCCAAAGGTTTTGCATCACCCTATAGAATCAATCTCTCTCTCTCTCTCTCTCTCTCTCTCTCTCTCTCTCTCTCTCTCTCTCTCTCTCTCTCTCTCTCTCTCTCTCTCTCTCTCTCTCTCTCTCTCTCCTAAAACCCCAGATGATGTTAAACTTTTGGCCATATGTATACTGAAATGGTTTAACCTAAATGAAAGCCAGTGCCATACCCCTGTAGTGTGGATGTGGAAGAGACATTGATGTTGACTTCATCCTGGCAGCTCTCATTCCAGCGGCTGTACTTCACATCTGACTCCTGGGGCTCCATCCTTCAGAATGACGCAGCTTCCTCTGAAAAGAACCACGCAGCAGAGGTTAGGCATGGCGATAGAGTCAGCCATTGGTCTTGAGAAGAGATGACTGTAAAATTATCTTATAAAACCGGATTCCTGCAGAGTGTGTGTGTGTGTGTGTGTGTGTAACCACGTCATTTATTCTTAAAATGCACCATTAAATGCATGTGTTTCCGCATGCATTCCTTACTGAGATCCAGTGTAAACAAATGGGACTGCAACAACGTGATTTCTAATAAAGCAGAATGAACTCGAGACTAAACTATGGAAGAAAAATGCGGCACATCTCAGCTTTAAGGTATTATTGTATTGTATAGTTAGTTTTTAGTGCGCCCGCCCCGCAACCTAAACAGTGCCTTTCTCAGGACAACCGAGCTTCCCGAATCTTCACCGAGCAAGAAAATGACAAGGCTGCCTCAGGAAAATTGTAGAGGCAATGATTTGAAATAGTTGTCTCTATGCTATAAAGGGTATGCCTTGTGGTACTCTTTAATTAATGGCAAGAAAACAACGTTTCTAAATGAAAAGATTTAAAAATGTCTCACCCTATAATTTCTGCTGAGGTTATTGATCACTACGGGGTCCAGTCTCTTATAATTTTAATAACGGCTGTGGCCAGGAGCATTGCAAGATTTGTGAAGATAGGTGTCACTTACCTGAATGTGGTACAGCTAATAAAATACCCAGACCAACCGCTTCCCAAAACCGAGTTTATTTAAAAACCTCACGCTTAACAGTATGTCTAAACTCAATCAAGGTTCACCGCTTTCAGCAAGAACTGCGCAGATATCTTTGTGCCATGACACTCGGCACTAATAAAATAGACAATTAGACACGACCTTTGTAAAACGACCAATTGTTGACACATTATTGCTTATTTCTCATGAGCGATAATAAAACAAAAACAAAATGAACAAAGCAAAATGAAACACTCCCATTTGCGGACGCGTTCCAGCAATTCATCATATTAACATGTTTAATTTTAGTCTTATGCACATGGCCTATTAAAAATACCTTATTTCATTGGGGTTTTTTTATTTTTCATGAGATCTATTTTAAAAAGTGTACCATTATTTACATCTTTAAGGTATTTAAGAGTTATCTGTACCAATAAAAAAGATTATTCTATTTATTTATTTTATAAATGGAAATCCTCAATTTTATCAGACATACTCACAATTCTACTGAAACGTGGGGAACCTGTTCGCAACAGCTGCTAGGCAGGACAGATGGCTCTCCAGTCAAAACTGGCGACTACCTAGTGAATCTTTTGTTGCCTTGAATCTAATTTGTGAACAAAAATACTGCTTTTAAATCAATCTACAATACCAGCATCTATCTGGAACAAACCCAAAACGATGGTTTGTTTTCCTTGACATTTCTAAAAAAAAAAATTAAAAAAAGCACAATAAACTTTTACTCAGTTTAGTAAACAACACTATAAAGCAACAACAAGAAAACAACAACACAAATGCTTTTGTTTAATATCTTAGAAGGAAACTGCTTAAAGCAATGCTTACCCAAATTCCTTCAACAGAATACTTTTGCCAGAAGTC
>CM060268.1:24798412-24890912 GCA_030684275.1 Acipenser oxyrinchus oxyrinchus
TTAATGCAACTGCGGTCCTGAGAGCAGGAACACAAATTGGAACGCTTTAGCTAACTCAATGAAGTGGACGGACAGTGGGTCTACTTAAAGGGGTCGTGCCCCATGCAGGTTGAAAAGTAGATTTTGTAAAGTTGATACCTTGGTATACAGACCCCAATAATCGTAACATTGGGAATGATTTATTGGACACTTTGATTCTGAGGTTTCGATCAGCTTTTTATCTATATCAGTACCACAGTAAATACATTTGCTTAATGTATTTAGACCACTGTTTTACTTTTTTTTTAATTTCAGATGCAGTTGTATGTCGAGGAAAGGGCTCAGAAGGCTTCTTAAACCTTTAACTGTGAAGTGCAGTGAATCCGCTTACAATTTGACTCAAAAGAGGCAGAAACTGGCTTCCGTTAGTAACCCAGGTTTGGCAAGGAAAACGCCTGCAGCTGCATCAACCTTTCATCTGCCAGGAGCAACTGCTACAGAGTGGAGACTAGAATATGCATTTTACTTGTTAATCCTTACACTAGAAAGGAGTAAATGATTTTCAAATGCTAATGATGGTGCTAAAAAACATAGTATTTCTAAGCTGTAAATACAGTACATTATAGTACTATAGGTGTAGTGCTATAGTTTTATCTGGGCTGGCACACAATTCATTTTTGCATGTTTTCCTTAATTCTTAAGGAAATCATTTTTAAAAATATATATCCAGTGTCCTTTCTAACTAATAGGACAAAAATACTTTTTATAATGCCGTGGACTGCTTAACCAGAATCCAAGCTTTTGTGAAACCCAGATGAAATTTAATGTGAACTCATTGGCAAACAATCATTTTTTTTTCATTCAGTCAGAGGCCTGTTTTTACTGTTTTATTTCCTGTTAAGTTTCATTAATATGTACTGGTGAACCCAGTTTCTGTAATGATGAAGTATGTTATGAATAAAGTAATTCAAGAATATACTGGTTCTAATTCACAGAACATTTTTATTGCATAGATTATGCACATAGTTCTATCATGTATATATAATATTAAGTACTTTAAGCAAAATTATAACAAACATACGCACAGCATCCTAGGCATAGCATCAGTTGAATTTTTTCTTCAGTTGTCTTAGTAATGAAAATCTCTGAAAATGGCAAGAAGACACTTCCCTGGCTAAAAACAAAGTCATTATCAAAAATAGTGTAGATGGGAAGGAACTGATAGGACTCTCACTGATCTGTATTGGTGATAAATAACCAGCATGGGTGTATGATCCTGTATTTAATTATGAATAATAAATACCATTGGGACTGTGCAGCTGCTGCTCAGTAATCACTGTGTTTTTTTCAATGAATAGCCAGATTTGCTTCAGCTCTTCTTGGATGGTGATTTGGGCTTGGCTTGTTTTTCTGATGTCTCTGTGATATACAGGTTTGGAACTTTCTCTCCTTTCTGTATGAGCATTTGGTGAAACTCAGAGCGGTCATTAACTATTTTCTGGAAAATAAAAAAAAAGACACATTTTCACTTTACCAAAATAATTCCAGTCCTACTGTACCTACCACATAATGTAGAAAATTTGGATTTGATTTTCACTTCTAAATAATCCACATTTACAACACCAGGTGGCATTACAGTTAGAGAACACAACAAAAGAAGCAATAACCAAAACTATATACTTTAAAAAAAAATCTTATTATGTCGTTATTTAGCAGACGCCTTTATCCAAGGCGACTTACAGAGACTAGGGTGTGTGAACTATGCATCAGCTGCAGAGTCACTTAAAACTACGTCTCACCTGAAAGACGGAGCACAAGGAGGTGAAGTGACTTGCTCAGGGTCACACAATGAGTCAGTGGCTGAGGTGGGATTTGAACCAGGGACCTCCTGGTTACAAGCCCTTTTCTTTAACCACTGGCCCGCACAGCCAATATTTTGAGTAGTCAATCTTATTACTCATTAACAAAAACAACTTTCTTAGAAGTCTTTTTCTGTAGATAGATATTACAGACTTTAAATTAACTTTGAATTGGGTGAATCCCATTTATCCTATAGATCCTCTCCCTATACGGAAACCATTATACATGACTTGCAAAAAAATGGGAGGTAAGATTTGTTTTAATATTTATTAGCCCTTTAAAGGGGAGGTAGATTAAGCCACAGTATTCCACACTACAGCAGTGTCATCAAGCTCAGAATTAAAATGAGACGATAGCAGACCTGCATGGTGCTGAGTATCTCGTTGTCACTGACTTCAGTCACCAGGAGCTTGGCACCTGGAGCAATGTAGGCAGCCTGGATGATTTTTCCCCGGAATCTTTCAAACTGTGTGAATAAATATTAAAGAAAATGGTCACAGTGCGCTCCGATCAGCACCAAACAGACCTTATACTTGCTTTGAAAACACAAGAGTATTCATGTCAACAGCTTTGTAAAAATCCTTTACGGATCATGTAATACACATATAAATATTCCTGAGGGGCTGCTCAGAAAAGCACAAGAGAAGGCTTCAGTTCGTACCCTGGACTGCAGCTGCTCCAGAGCCACTTTGGTCTGGTGCTCTGACTGCTGCAGGGCAGCGGCTTTGTTCTGGATCTCCATGCGGTCCTTCTGTAGCTGAGCGAGGCTGGCTCTCTCTGCTGCCAGCTCCTGCTGCAGTTTCTGGATCTTAACCTTGAAGCCGCCAGCAGCTCATTTCTCTTGGATTCCTCCTGCTGCAATTCTGCAATTTTCTGCACAAACAATATGATTCACTTGTTTGGTGCTTTGAAGCTAAATGATAAAATGTGGTGGCTCAGAGTGGCTCACAAAATCTTTGCTTCCTACTCTCAAGTGTTTATAACACAGGAGCTGCTTGCTGATTGTGATAGCAGCATAACACTATAAGCCTGTTTGTGCATTGGTTTACATCTACACCAGTCTCAACAGCACAGCAGTAAGAGCAGTGTGGATCTGTCATTGTATCACAGGGATGCACCACTTTATTCAGTGAGAAAAACTACTTCTGTGCCACAGTTTGAAAGGGGCACCAAAGCTGGCTCTCTTACCTTTCTCTGTATAACGCTCTCCTTCTCCAACTCGGACATCACATCTTCATGTTTCCTGCCATCTCTTAAACTGGAAAACTAAAAACACAGTCTGGGATTTAATCAACCTCGCGTATTTACAAAGCAAACAAAGCTGTATTAATAGAACTGACATATAAATATTTGCATGTAGTTTGTATTAAATAATTGATCCTCTTCCGAATATGGGTCACAACTTCAGCTCAACACCAGATCTGCACTGTGATGCCCAAGCAATGCCCACTTAGACAAGCGCTATTGTCTATAGTTTTTTAGCGGGTACCTTGCTAGACATGGCATGCAGCTGTGCCACCCTCTCCGTCAACTCCCTCTGCAGTCTGTCTTGATCAGACCCGCCTTCAGCAGGTCTGCCTCTCGGAAAGAGAGGTCCCTCCTTAGGGAAGACACTGTGCCTGTCAGGGACACGGAATCAAAAACTAAATTGCATTTGTGCAATGATAAGCAGGACTGAAGCTGGTAAATAGTGGGACACGACTTTCACAGACCTGTAGAAATCATATAGTTCTTTCTTAATGTCTGCAGCTCCTGTACCAGTTCCTCATTACTCCTTTCAGGCTGAGACACAGACTGAGACACAGACTGAGACACAAACTGAGACTCTGGCTGAGATACAGACTGAGACTCTGACTGAGACACAGACTGAGACTCTGACTGAGACACAGACTGAGTCTCTGACTGAGACACAGGCTGAGACACAGACGGGCAATCGCTCTCATTTCCAGCAGATTCAACTTCCATATTCTCATGCCTGGTGTCCGAGCACTGAGAAAACAAGCGGAAATTAATTTGAAAACATACAGGGAGATGAATGCAGAAGGTAGTCCCCCTCCCCCTCGATGAAGGAACCTGCATGATATCTAAAGCTTGTATTTTGAAATACACTGAAACGACGTCTGTTATTGATTTAGTATTCAGCCCTCCAAAAGTCCTCAGAACAACAGAGTAGGTATTCTGCTTGAAAAACTAAATGATATGAAGATGATGTTTTGCTTTCTGTACTGAAAACTGTGAGGGAGAAATAGCTAATAATACAAATATGACCAAAAATATAAACTTTATCGCACAGTACATCGGTCTTTTGCTCCATGAAGTGGTATTCCCATTGGTGATGCTGCAACTTCAAACTCTCAATCTCCTCTCTCAGATCTTCTATCAGCTGGTCTTTACTCAGAATCTCAGCTTCAAACTTCCTGAGACGACTGACTTCACCCCCAAGCGTAGGATGAGTGCTGCCTGTGGTCAGAGAACCCACAAAGAAGTAAGTTCCACAGCTAATTCCTTGTACAATTTTTCCTGCAGCGCATGTCGTGACTCTGACTCAGTCCAGCCTCTCACCTGAGCCATGATGACTTCCTCATTCTTGGCCAGGCTCAGCTGATTGGACAGTCCAGCCACTTTTTCTTGGAGGACTGTGATCATCTGATCCTTTCGTGCCGCTTCGAACTCAAACACAGACAGTCGGTTAATTTCATCCCCGAGCATCAGCAAACACTGCTCCTGATGGGAGAAAACAAGCTCATTTTAACACCATATCTAAGGGCAAGCTAGCTAATGCTTTTGCATGATTCCCATCTTCAAGGCAAGAGTGTAGTGAAGGTATGCATAGTTTTCTGTATCTACTTACAGCACAGATCTTGCACTGGTGGCTCTATGCAAACCCTTGAAGGACTTGACCCAAGTGGAATAGGCGTACACCTGTCAGCATGATCTCACCTTCTCATGCAGTAGCGTGATGTACCAGGGGCAGTTCCCAGCTGGTCTGTTCTGAAGGCTTCGAGGGGTTGGGCTGGGTTTGTTCTGCTCAGACTCTCTGGTTGAACCTCTGTCCAGGGAGTTGTCATTTGGGAGTTCACCCAGGCTCTGAGACAGAAGAAACCTGCAAACTAAAATGGGACTTTTTACTATTAACATGCATACCAGTCATCTGCAAAAACTGTGTAAACCTGTGAGGGACTGTGATTTATTACATTGAAAAAAACGTTTCACTGGAATCAAAGTGCATATGAAGTCTAGCAGAACAGTAAAGGACTCTTGAGAATGCTGTTACCTTTGCTTGCTGGTCCTGAAGACTCTGCTGTTGAGGGGTGAGTCCTGCTTGATTGATGGCTTTGAAAGTTACTGTATGGACCTGTGTTTCTCACCCAGGCACCTGCTGCAACAACAGTAACTGCATTCACTGGCTTTCAACATCACAGCACGCATTTAACATCGATTCTGCAGAACCTTTGCATTGCTGCTAAACACTGATCAGCAAAGACTTATTTATTTGTTAATGCATGCTTTTTTTCTTTGCACATAGCTATTGATCTTCAACATACTATAAATAAGTTGAAATATTGGCAATGTAAACATCTTCAAACAGTTAAACCATCATTATCAAGGAAGCTCGATAAAATAGTATGATGCATGTATGTATACAAGGCATGTTTACGGATATATAAAACCATAGACAACAGAGAAATGCATCTCACTTACCCCTAGTTAGTGATTCTAATTTGCTGACTTTGGGGTGGTGCTTCTGGGGTGGTAGTGCTTGCTGTGTCCTCAATGGAAGGCAGATGAACCTTCTTCTCACTCTGACTAGACATGGAGGCGAGAGGCTTCAACACACCGGAGAAAGACAGGATTATGCAGGGATTTGATTTAGCGAGCTGTTATCCTAACCCTCCCTCCACTGGAATGTTACCTGTCTGTCCTCTGAGCTGCAGAGAACCCTGTCTGTGCTGCTGAGCTGTGGAGGACCCTGTCTGTCCTCTGAGCTGTGGAGAACCCTGTCTGTCCTCTGAGCTGCGGAGAACCCTGTCTGATTTCATTCGGACCGGATCAACGAGGTCACTCTTTGTGAATTGCCAGCAGGCAGTTTGGGGCCGCCAGGGGCCTCTGAGCAATGAAGGCCTTCATCCGCAGAGTGATTCCTTCCTTCATTGCTAGTGCCTATGGAACAATAGAGAGAGAGAGAGAGAGAGAGAGAGAGAGAGAGCAGTAGAAAATGAGCTCTTAAACATTACGGTTTTAAAAGTAGTAAAAGTCATAAATTTTGATTTTTGTTTACATAAAATACTAAATGAAGGTTTACTGAAGACAAGGAGAACATTTTGAAGAAAAATAATGAAAATAAAAAGAAAATAAAAACTAAAGAAAGAAACCAAGTAGAAGACAGCAGAAATACTGAGAACAGAGAGACAGGCAGCCAGAATAGAGCAGAGAGACAGGAGGTAAGAATCTATATAATCAGCAAGATAGATAAAACAACAAATACCAATCAAAAATAATAATAATAATCAACAGCATCTGTAATCTGTAAGAAATCAGTATAGTTCCATACAAACTGCTGTGAGAAATTTAAAAATGCAGAGTGAAGTGACAGTTGAAGAGGGCCTCCCAACTGCCAGTGAAATGGATACATTTGAAAATGTAACAGTTTTGACACTCTGAGCAGCAACGGCTGCTGCAGCATGGAGATTAAATACCCAGAGGAGCTGAGATCTGCAAAGGCAAGAAAAATTACAAAGACAGAGTGCTGAGGGAGTCCCCAGAGACTCTAATAGCAAACTACTCCACAGTGGACAACTGCAGGGTCAAGTGTAACCTGCTGCTCTACACCGAGCACCCCAGCGCCTGGCACTCTGCGCTGTGCAGCACCTACTGCAACATCCGCAAGGGAGGCATCGGCAAAGGCAGGCAGCTGACCGTGTTCGAGGACAGTGATGCTGACAGCATCATGCTCACTGTCAATGTCTACAACAATGGTACTGTCATGGTGCAGGGCAGAGAGAGCAGCCTGGACCTGTTTGAACACAGCTTCCCAGCATTGAGAGAGCGTGTGGAGAGAGAGAAGACAACACCAGAGCTTGCAAACACCCAGCCTCTCCCCCACCCCCAACACAACCCAGCAGCCAGCCTCCCCACCCCCAGTACAGCCCTGTCACTGACTCCCCAGACAGGTCAACAACATCAGAGCCCTGAAGGAGTGCCTGTCAGTGCTGGAGCTGCAGTTCACGGAGTTCAGGGAACACACTGAGCACAAGCTGGCCACCCTGAGCCAGGCCAGCACATCAGAGCAGCTCAGGGATGAGGTGCACAGGCTGAAGACAGAACACAGGGCCGAGGTGCAGGAGCTAAGAGCGGCGATGAGAGGACTGGAGGAAGAAAACCAGGCCATGAAGACAGAGCTGCGGAGACTGCGAGAGGAGACGAAGCAAGACAGCGCAGCAGCACAGCCTGCTGAGGGGCCTGCAGAGAGAGCTGGAGGAACTGAGAGGCAGCAAGCTCCGCACACCAGCAGCACAAGAGCAACAAAGCACCCGCACGGCCTGCACCGACACACACACAACACCAGCCACACAGGCAGACACACAGACAGCCCCAAACACACACACAACACCAACCACACAGGCAGACACACAGACAGCCCCAAACACACACACAACACCAGCCACACAGGCAGACACACAGACAGCCCCAAACACACACACAACACCAGCCACACAGGCAGACACACAGACAGCTCCAAACATACAGTCGGAGCAGCAGGGCAGTGCGGAGGTGCTCATCCTAATAGATTCGAATGGGAGGTACCTGGACGAAAGACGGCTTTTCCCTGGCCGAAGTGTCGACAAGATCAAGTGCCCAACGACACAGAGGCCCTGCAAATCCTGTCCAAAACAGGCAGAGGAGCCCGAAATACATTGTGATCCACACCGCACCAACAACCTGCGCGCAGACAGAGGAGATGTGGCCAAATCCCTGCAGCAGGTGGCAGAAACAGCAGCCAGAGAATACCCCAGCGCCAAAATCATTGTGTCCACCCTGCTGCCCCGAGCAGACGTGCCCTTCCACATCATCCACAGCATCAACGCAGAGGTGTCCCGGGCTGCACCCTACTACCCAACGTGCACCTGGCACACCACCACTACATCCGGCCCCACCACATGTACGACCAGGTGCACCTCAACAGGGAGGGCATGAAGCTTTTGCTAAATCCCTCAAGGACATCGCCCTGGGCCGAGAGCTCACCAGCCCACCCTACACCGAGACCAGGAGCACGCCCAGCCGCCCCAAGCTCCTAGGATCCCCCAGCCCCCAAGGCCACGCCCCCACCACAGAGCTGGCAGTCAGCAGGAGCAGCGCCAGGGACCCCCACGCCCCCGCATTCCCTCCAGCCCCCAGGCCACGCCCCCACCACAGAGCTGCAAGTCAACAGGAGCGACGCCAGGGACCCCCACGCCCCGCATTCCCCAGCCCCGCAGCACAGCTATGCTGCAGCCATGTCTTGTCAGCCAGGAAACCCCACCAGCACGGAGCTGAACGAGATAAGACATCTCTTAAACCTTATCTGCACTAAGCTAATTAGATAATGTATCACCTGTATGCCACAAAATTAAAGAAAATAACAATAATATAGTATAAATAGATAAATCAAAACTAATTAATATAGTAGGTATACATAACCAAATTTAAATATGAATATGTAAAACTTAGTCACTTCTTATTTCTTTTACTACTATAAACCATAGATTTTTGTTAATAAAAACGGCATCATTTAGAATAAGTAGCTGGAATATCCAGGGTCTGTGCTCCTCAACCTTTGGAATGAAGAGCACAGACCCAGACTTTGTAAATAGTATAAATAACATGGAGATAATAATCCTCCATGAAACATGGAGTCGTCTGGACGTGTCCACACACTGTCCCAATGGATACAGGGAACTGATAGTCCCTCCCTAAAGAACCCCCACATCAAACGTGGCAGGGACTCGGGGCATCATTGTGTGGTACAAAGAGGAACTTAAAAACACTGTCTCTCCCATTAAAAGAGGAGAGACACATTTATGGCTCAAAATTGAAAAAAAATCATCCAATCCCAATCTGACACATTCCTGTGCGCAGTTTACATGCCACCAATTGACTCCCCTACCACCGAGAGGGTGCTTCCAAAATTTACAATCAGAAATTACCCATTTCCAATCCCTGGGCTCTGTGCTGCTGTGTGGAGATCTCAATGCCAGGACCGCAGAGAGGTCGACTACATCAGCACAGAGGGGAACAGCCATGTGATTGGACAGCAGACCTCTTTGTACCACACACCCATCACCACACAGAGGAATAGTTTTGACAGTGTGGTGAACAAGAGTGGGAAGCAGGTCCTGCATATCTGTAAAGGCCTGGGTCTGTACATCGTTAATGGCAGGATCAGAGGGGATTCTCAGGGCAGATATACATACAGCTCTGCTTTAGGAAATAGTGTAGTAGACTACGCTATCACAGACATGGACCCAGAATCTATTAATGCATTTATAGTCCGGCAACAAACCCCTTATCAGACCACTGCCAAACAGTCCTGTATCTAAAAACAAACCCAAAACTAAATAATTCAAACCCGACCCCACCCGCCAAATTATACGGTCTTAAACCAGCCTATAAGTGGACACCAAGCAGTGCTGAGGAATATAAACAAACAATTTATAGTGCAGAAATAGAAAGTATGCTAAACAGCTTTCTAACTAAATTTTTAAATTAGACAAAAATGGAATCAATTTGGCCATCAAAGAAATGAATTTTATATTCGAAACAACAGCAACAAAATCAAAACTCAAGAAAACAAACAAGAAAAAACTAATTCTAAAAAGAAATCAAATGAAAAATGGTTTGACATTGAGTGTAAAACAAACAGAAAAGAATTAAGAAAATTGTCAAACCAGAAACACAGAGAGCCAAACAATATCGAACTGAGACTCAGCTACTGCAAGGCTCTGAAACAATACAAACACCTTCTCAATAAAAAAGAGAAGAACACGTGTCCAAACAATTATCCCAAATTGAAGAATCCATAGAGCAAAATTCCTTTTGGGAACTATGGAACAAATTAAACACATCCAAAACCAGTCACGAATTGGCAATCAAAAATGGTAACATTTGGAAAAATTACTTTGATAAACTTTATCAAGAATTAGATGAAAATGAATTAAATCCAGACCAAAATTCTATTTTAAAAAACTAAACGAATTGGAAACCATAATCAAGGACAATCAGAACCCACTGGACTTCCCAATAACAGGACCAGAGCTAAAAGAGAAGCTCCAAGCCCTCAAGCCCAGGAAAGCCTGCGGGCCCGACAGCATCATAAACGAGATGCTGAAACACAGCAGCCCCAAGATGCAAGAGGCCCTGCTCAAACTATTCAACCTCATCCTGGCTGCTGGCTGTTTCCCTGACATCTGGAACCAAGGGCTAATAACACCAATTCACAAAAGTGGAGACAAATTCGACCCCAATAATTACCGAGGCATCTGTGTGAGCAGTAATCTGGGGAAGGTGTTCTGCAGTATCATTAACGCCGGATACTGGCCTTCCTTACCGAACACAATGTCTTGAGTAAGAGTCAGATTGGATTTTTACCAAATTACCGCACCTCTGACCATGTTTACACCCTACACACCCTAATAAACAAACATGTCCACCAAAAAATAAAGGGAAAATCTTTGCTTGTTTTATAGATTTTAAAAAGCATTCGACTCAATTTGGCATCCAGGTCTATTCCTTAGAATTCTTGAAAGCGGTGTAGGGGTAAAATTTATGACACCATTAAGTCAATGTATACAGAGAATAAGTGTGGTGTCAAAATTGGAAACCAAAGAACAGGGTTTTTCACCCAAGGCGTGGAGTGAGACAGGGTTGCAGTCTGAGCCCAACACTGTTCAACATCTATATCAACGAGTTGGCCACAGTGTTGGAGCAGTCGGCAGCCCCTGGCCTCACTCTACACGACAAAGAAATCAAATTCCTGCTCTATGCAGATGACCTGGTCCTGCTGTCACCCACAGAGCAGGGGCTGCAGCAGAGCCTGGCACTGCTAGAGCAGTACTGTCAGAAATGGGCACTGACAGTAAACCTGGACAAGACCAGAGTTATGGTATTCCAGAAGAAAGCCAGATCTCAGGGAAACAGGTACCACTTCACCCTGGGAAACAACACCCTGGAGCACAGCACCAGCTACAATTACCTGGGTCTAAAAATCAGTGCGTCTGGGAACTTCAACCTGGCTATAAATGCATTAAGAGATAAAGCGCGCAGGGCTTTTTATGCAATAAAGAATCGGCTATACAAAATTAAACCACCAATAAAAATTTGGCTAAAAATTTTCGACAGCATAATAAAGCCAATCCTTCTGTATGGTAGTGAAGTATGGGGTCCCCTTATGAACCCTGATTATAAAAAATGGGATCAAAGCCCCATAGAAATTTTCCATTTGGAATTTTGTAAACACCTCCTGCAGGTTCACAGGAGTGCAGCAAATAGCGCTTGCAGGGCTGAATTGGGCCGGTTCCCCTTACTCCACTCCATACAGAAACGAGGCTCAACTACTGGGTCCATCTACAGCAGGCTGATCCGCAGTCCTACCACCACACTGCACTGCGGAGCTGCACACAGCCCCCACAAGAGAATCCCCTCAGTAGAATGGTACTGAAGCTCAGTCAATTGAGCCAAATTAACACCAGCGAGCTTCAGAACACCACCAACAAAAACTCCCTGCACAAAAATGAAACAAATTAATCTAAATCTGGAAAACAATTATAAAGTACATTGGAATAACGAAATTGAATCACACAATAAATTACAATGCTATCTGGCCCTAAAAAGAATTTACCCTGGCAGAATATCTGATCAGGGTCAAAAACACAAAACATAGACAGATCCTGACCAAGTACAGACTCAGTGACCACAGCCTGGCCATCGAAACTGGCGGCACAAAAACCTGGATTGCCAAAGAAAAAGGCTGTGCTGTCACTGTGATCTGGGAGAGGTAGAGACAGAAATGCACTTCCTGTTACACTGTCCCCAGTATAAGGAAATCAGGGACACGTACTTCCCCAAACTGGCCAATCAGGCCACAACATTCCAGCTGCTCTCTGACTTAGACAAACTGCCAGTTCTGTTAGGAGAGGAGCAGCAGACAGCAGAGCTAGCTGCCCAGTATGTAGCTGCCTGCCACAGCCAGAGAGACAGAGAGACAGACAGACAGTCCCTGGTGTAGACACACTGGAGCACAGGGACCAGGCACTCATGTGCACCCATGTACACTGTAAATACAGAGAGGGAGGGAGGGAAATGGGAGGGTTGTTGTTGTATTGTATTGTCTGGGTTGTTATGTGATAATGTTCATTGTTGAATTGCTTTGGCAAAACTCAATTCCATTTTGTCATGCCAATAAAGCATTTTTTGAATTTGAATTTGAATTTGAATTTGAGAGAGAGAGAGAGAGAGAGAGAGAGAGAGAGAGAGAGAGAGAGAGAGAGAGAGAGAGAGAGAGAGAAAGAGAGAGAGGAGGTATAACTGCAGTGTGCAAAAATGAAAAGAAAAACTTTTTTTATTTTTTTGGGATGTACACACAAGGGGATCTTGTGTGCATATAGCTAAAGTTTTGCAGAATGTACATAAGCAGTCAACAACGCCTCTCTTAAAGTACAGAGGACTATAAAACTCTATGGAGATTAGTTGAAGTGTAAACAGGACAGTATCTAAGCAGCGTCTTAGTCAAACCAGTTGCATGTTCACTGTTGCTGTTTGTTTTAGTGAGCAAATAAACAGACACGATATGTAATTAAGAGCTGTATAGCATAAATACTCTTCATGAATGACACTGGAGAAATATCAACATTATTATTATTATTATTATTATTATTATTATTATTATTATTATTATTATTATTATTATTATACCGGTTTTAGCTGCATTAATCGTGGAACTTGTCGTTGCGTTTTACAGAACTAGTAAGATTTTCATCCCAGCGTCTTAATATTGTGTGCTGAAAACACAGCAAGTTTAAGATGCCTTGATCCATAGAGCTTTATAATGCAAATACCCGGCCAACCACGGCTAGACATTACAACGCAGTCATGCTATTTACAAATACATTATTCATTTAGTTTCCATCGCATGGGTCTTACCTATACAGAGATGGATGCCAGTATTCCCATGCTAGCGACCCAATTCCCATACAAATGGCGATCGAGGAGTGCTGGTCTCCAGAGATGCCCGTGTCCTTTTTCATGGGAGATTGATTGACGAAGACTTTCTGTTCTCCAGAGAGGGTGAAGTTGCTAAACTTACGACTTGGGGAAAACTGCTGTTCAAAATAAGCTTTTAGGGTTTTGTTAATGCTCAGCTAAAATATCTCGCCCTTTTCTTTTTGGAACGGGTTGGTTTTTAAACTACAGGATTTTAGGATCGAATGTTTTGGAGTAACGTTGCTTAGCAACAGCAGCACTTCAATCACGAGTTTCCTTTTGTAAAGAAAAGAAATAATCGCAGTAGATCAAAGGTTTTTTTCTTTAAATGTTTTTCCGTAACTGTTTACAATAACTACAGGCTATCAATTAGTGTCATATGGATTGTGACTCACTAGTAAATTACGCCTAGTACACTCAGGCATTCGAGATGTGTTCATAATGTTTTATATTTATGTTTTGATAATACACGAACATAATTTTACTGATATGCATGTTTTATCATGTTAGTTTTTTTTTATTATAGTTTTAATTTTGTTTAGTTTAATATCCCTTTATAAATTGGTTTCTGATAATTCTGATAAAACGCGTGGTCAAGGAAAGTCATGGACGTTTGGGCATATTATAAAATATAATCTGTGATTAAATCTCCATTTGTGCAGTTTGTCCTTATATCAGCGAGCGAAACGTGATCATGTTAAATTTAAGTCGCTGTTCTTTCAGCACCACAGGGATCGTTCGAAGGTTCGTGTCTTAGATTAAGTTTAATTTGCTTTTTGTTTCATTCGTGTGTTCTAAATTACTATAAATGTCACGCGAATAAACATTCTAATAGAATTAGAACCATCGGAACAGTTTGAACTAAAACAAGTGAAATCGTTTGAGTTTCTGTATATATAATTTGAAGGCATCTTTCATTCTGGCTACGAGATATCTAAACGCTCATATGAAATCGTAAATTGAAGTCCATTCAAAAGGATGATCGCTGAATTAACACAGGATGACCGCACAGTTCAAATCCATCTTGCTTTCGTTTTTGATAATAGTAATAGGCCAAACACAGATTGAAACGGAGAATTATAGAGTAAATGGTGAGTGCGAAAAACAAGACTAATCACATGCGAGTGTATCAAATTATACTGTGGCGTTCTGCATTTAGTATCTGATCTCATTGAGACAATAAGATGCTTCGGAAAATATAGCTATTTATTTTACTGTCATGGCGGTATAATTTTGATTATACATTTTTTTTCAGATCCTTATAAAAAAGAATGCGGCTCTAGGAATATCTTGTGTCACGCAAAGGCGATCTGTCGCCTGGATTTAGTGACAGAAACATTTTACTGCCAGTGTCTGCCAGGGTACAATGGGGACGGAATACACTTCTGTCAAGGTAAGCCGCAATAATGATAGCTTCTGCCTGTAACTGTTTTTGAAAATCCTCGTTTTATTTTGTATTGATTAATTCTGGCCCTTATGACTGTCAGGCATTGTATTGAATTTTTTAAATATGCAAGAAGAGGGCTTTTTGGAAATTGGTCACACAAAGAATCTCGGCTTCTGACTTTAGTGTTGTAATATTGTAATACAAAATATTAGTTAAATTCACCCCATAGAACAGGACTTTGATTTAACTGTGTCCTGTCAGTTGAGCAGGCAGTGGCTTATGCAACAGGCAGTGTTGTGTGATGCACTGCGATTAAGGATTCTGACTGTGAATGAGAGGAAGTTAAAAGCTCTAGAACTTCAAATGCAAACCAGTCTGATATTTGCATAGTGGTTAAGGCATTTCTTTGGTGTGCATGGCTGCCAGTCTGCTCCTAGCCTTCGCTCTGTTACACTTAAATGCTATCTGTAATGCATCAATTCGTTCCCAATGCCCAGGATATGGGCGCTACCCATTGATCCAAAGGGAGTCATTAACTTGAGCTAAGAGTCATTAACTTGAGCATAGAGCTGCGTCCACTTCATCAGAGAAACCCTAAGAAAAAACATTCTATTGCATTTAGTCTTATCTTCTTCTTGTTGTGTAGAGCCCACAGCAAGCATCGCTGTTGATAGTCAAGAGGATTGTGATGGGGTAGGACAACAGGTGTGTCTCCTAAAAAGGGCGGTGGGTGGAAATGCCACTTTTACCGTGTCGATTTCCGGGGACTTCCAGTATTCTCAGATCACATGGTACAAGTTTTACGCCTCAGAAGGGCACACGTTTCACAGGTTAGTGGAGCCAAATACTTCAATGAAATGCTGCAACACATTTCAGACTCGTCATGTTGAATCAATGCCACCCCATGCACTGACAGTGCATTGAGATTAGTAGCATTCATATCAGCACACCCTTTTGTTTTTTTGTTGTGATTGGAAGGGCTGTAGTTTGTAAGTTAGGCTCCAGAGTTATCTTTCTGTTGTTGTTACAGCTATCGACAAAGATTAACCCTGTCAGGAGGCTTACCAACAACTAGCCACATATTGAGAAACGGTCTGGCTTTGACACTCGGAAAGATTAAGGAAGACGATTTCTTCCCAAACAAGTTCTGGGTTCAACTGGAGGCAAGCGAGCCATCGGAGAGCAAGCAGGAGGTTGAGCCCTATGACTTCACCCACTTTGAGATGCTCAACCCAACCAGACTCCGATATTACTTTGTGCTGGACAGTGAACCCATAGGTTAGGATTCAAAACAAGGGTACAGCTTTTAATAAGGCTCTCAGTGGTTACATTGAAAAAAAGAATTTAAGTATACAGATATTTTTCACAAGACTATACTCAGCTACATAACCAAATACACATATCTGTCATGTAATATCTAGGTATGAAGCAAAGCATTTTACATATAATGATATTTACCTACAGCCAGTATTAAACACATAAATAAGAAGAACAAAAAAATGGACCTGAAGTCTCTTCTGGTCCCTGGGATTATGGGTGCATAATCACATGATTCAAAGGAGACACAGCGATTGGAACATAGCATTTTTATTGAATAGATGTATTCAATTGTTGCATTAGCTTTTCTTTTTTTCTAACTGCTTGAAACTATCCCTGTGTGATCGCAATGCTTTCTGTTTTTTTTTTTCAGATGTGGGTAAATTCTTATTAGGGGAAATGAGCGTGATTCAGTTGAATCCGTATTACACTGACATATCTGAGACTGGCTCCGTGAAATGGGTCAAGGAACCAGACAACCTCACTCTCATCCAGACCACATCAACCGTTTTGGCCAACAGAACTAGTGTGATTGAAATTGATGGGCTATTGTATGATTTAAAAGCATCATGTTTTACAGTACACTATATTGATTTGCATTTCTGTCCCAACTGCAGTGTGTGGATGTCTATACCCTTTAAGAATACAGCAGGGAGCTTTGAGCATGCACCTTAGTTATTATACTTTTCTAATAGTGGAGTAATTAGAAGAACAAGCAACATATTGTAAAAAAAAGAAATGTAGACTACTCTATTAAAGTTCACAAAGCAATGTGGTTATTCCATGAGTCAGGATGGCCGAAATAAACCCCACATTCAGTATTCTTCTTAAATATTAAGTGCAATGTATGGAAAATAATTTCAATACCATGGTGCTTCTGTTTCATTACGATGCAGTAATGGTAGCAGAGAAAAAGTTCTTTATAATATTGACTGTGTACATTCTCCAGCCCTTTAAATACTCTGTAGGATTGATGTTATATTACCTAGCACTTTTTCTTTTAGTTAATAAGGCAGATAAGCTTTTCAGACAGTTGATCTAAAGTTTTTTTTTTTTTTTATTGTCTCAGGAATGAAGATTTTGGCAACATTCGGGCAATTGTTTACGATTTCCTCCCAGGCATCCCAGGGAAGGTGATGATTGCCCAGAGATTGTTTAATTTAAGGAAGGGTAAAAAAAATATACACATTTCATATTTCTCATGCATCTTTTTTTTTTTTTTTTACCAGTGTTTCAAAGCAGTTACACATTTCAGTAGAAATAGTTAAAGGCATTTGTATGGCCCCTGAGTGGCTCACCCGGTAAAGGCACGGCCGTGTGGTGTGCAGGGTGAGTCATGCAATCAAGGGAGCCAGGTTCCTGTCCTGGTTGTACAAAGTTACTATAAACTGGGCATTGCACAGGGAGCTGCTCAATGGCTCTGGAGCTCCGATGGATTCGGGAGCAAACAGTAATTCATTGTTTCAGACAGTTCTTATAATATCAGCAGGGCCAGTAATATAATTAATGCATTTGAAATATGCACCAAACCAACTACGTTTAGTAATTATGTGCTGCTTTTTATTTCTCTTAGATATTAGTAAAGTTTGCAAAGGGTCGCAGAATGCTAAAAACTGCGTGTGCAACACTGGGTTTAAGGGCAATGGCATTCACTGTATAGGTAAGTGTTTACAAACGTAGTTGCTTGCTGTTGACACAACGCTTCAAATGACACAGCATAAGAAAAAAAGGCTTTTTAAATTAACTTTAAGATATACTGTGTATAAAGGGAAATGGGAGCTGGGAATGTATTAGTCTGTCAGTGGTTATGAATAAAGTCCAGAAATCTCAGTTTGTTCTCTGAAGTCTTTATTACTGCAATGCGTTTGAAATGATGATATTATTTTTTAGATCAGGATGAATGTATAGAAGGAATGCCCCTGCAATGTCTCCCTGATGCTAAATGTATTAATACATATGGCTCATACGTCTGCCAGTGTCCCAATGGATATGAGGGAGATGGCTTGTACTCATGCATGGGTAAACCTCAGGACTATAACATTTCTTTATATTAGTTTGCTCAAGGAGGCTGTACAGCAAGTAACAAAGCAAACCTACCAGTGTTTGATTGGCCAAAATCATTTGTATCTCTCAGTCTCAGGTGTCACTGTGTACTATGGAAAAACAATAATTTTAACAGTATTTAAAACAGCATGGATGTGGTTTTATCCATTCCTTTTGAAACCTTCTTCAAATTATTATTTGTTTATTTAGCAGACACCTTTATCCAAGGCAACTTACAGAGTCTAGGGTGTGTGAACTATGCATCAGCTGCAGAGTCACTTACAATTACGTCTCACCCGAAAGACGGAGCACAAGGAGGTTAAGTGACTTGCTCAGGGTCACATAATGAGTCAGTGGCTGAGGTGGGATTTGAACCGGAGACCTCCTGGTTACAAGCCCTTTTCTTTAACCACTGGACCACACAGCCTCCTATAAAATGATATATACTTGCCAGTAGTTATTTATAATGCTTCGATAAGCCCACAGCAGTGTGTGAGACACTATATAATAATATATATATTTTGTTCTAGACATTGATGAGTGCATGAGAGACCTACACCAGTGTAGCCCGAGGGCAGCCTGTATAAACACCCTGGGATCCTATGTCTGCACCTGTCAGTTTGGGTTCTTTCAGGAAGGAAATGAATGTAGAGGTACTGGTGTTGTTTTTACTGGTACTTCCTCTGAAAGCTTAGTCAGATTGAAACAGAAAGTCTGCAATCGAAATGAATCATTTAGTTAAAACAGTTTGGGTTGTTAATAAATGTAGAACATGTGAGAGCCGTCTGTATTTCATGTGGCACTCTAACGCTGCAGTACAGCTACTTCCATGACATCATTGTGGGCTAACATCATCAGTAAATCAGTGATAATCTAGCTTAGCATGTGAGCTCACCATCTATTTCAGTCAATATTATCTGTAAATCCTGTGTTTCTCAATTGCCGCCCAGTTCATTCTTGTATTTGTAAGCATAATTACCAAAGACAGAAGCCAGATTCAAGTATGTGTCTTCCTGGCTTGACAGCCGCAAGTATCTGGACTCCCTGGTCCCCCTGGTCACTTTGCTCAGTTACCTGTGGCTCTCAGAACCAGATGCGCATTCGGATTTGCACCAACCCAGAGAGCGGCATGCGGTGCGAGGGACCTACATCTGATCTGAAACCCTGCTCCAACCTCCGGGCTTGCCCAGGTGAGCCACAACACAGCTGGACCTTCTCCAGCCCAATTCCTCAACCGTACCTGTTTCAATTTCCTATTGACATCGCCATGACAGACTTCAACCTCCTTAACTGACCAGCCTGGAAAAGAGGTTAAACTGCTTTATTTTCTCTTTACTTTCGTAGTGGACGGCCTGTGGTCGGAGTGGTCCCCCTGGTCAACCTGCACTGTCAGCTGCTCTGGAATCAAGAGAAGAATCCGAGTCTGCAACAACCCCGCCCCTTCCTCTGGGGGGCAGTCCTGTTTGGGGTCTCCAGAGGAAATAGCCCCGTGCAACAACGATAACTGCCCTGGTAATTCAACTCTGTCATGTAACTGTTCCCTAAAAACCATAGCTAACTATCGTAGAGCACAGTGAAGAATGATAAAGCATAGGAAAAGAACAGAGAGGTATGCGACAACTATCAGTTTGCATCTAGACAATGCGATGTGACAAATGCTTTCCTTTTTTTAAGATCCTGGATTTCATTAAAAACATCCGTTGCTTGCCACTTCAGCTCTGAGTCTGACTTCAACTTGCTTCAGTCATTCAGCTGCAGGCCTGTCTTTGATGTGACCCCGTTGTGAATCTCTTTCAGTTAATGGGATGTGGTCACCCTGGGCTCCCTGGACTCTGTGCCCTCTGACCTGTGGCCTGGGAGTGGTCAGCCGGTCCCGACATTGTAACAATCCACCCCCAGTGAGCGGTGGGACCCCCTGCCCTGGACACGGGTACGAGGAGGGCTCTTGTGGATTTCCGGTAAGAGGAAAACCTGCACACACATATGAAGAATAATCATTGGTTAGCACTTCCATTGTAATAGCAGTTTCAGATGTCATTGCTGATCTAGTTTTCACAACCACTCAACAGGTTCTCGATTCTCTTGTTGCAGATGGACTATTGCAAGTATGTACCAAAACCTCCTGAATCTATAATGCCTGGGAGACTGATTCAGTAACATCAGGAGGAAGGAGCACTGATTCAGACCTGGGCAAATGAGAAGGAAGGAGTGGCAAAGCAATCCTGAGCTTTACTAATGCTCTTGACATTAGAACACATCTGGAAATAATGGAACAATGACACCCATGTGATTCTCACGTACTTGTTTCTGAGATTATATAAAGAACCTTCACGAGGGGAGCAAAAAGACTGTCCTCATCAGGGAATGCATGGCCTGCAGTTTAAACAATGGTCTCGGGAGCTTTCATATCAGTTTCACTCAAATATCTGTGCACGAGCTTAACACTACTGCACCTCTAAGACTCCAGGGGACTTATATGTTTGCAGAAAATGTGTTAATAGTGTATTAAATGCAGTATTGCTTAACCACAGGCAGTTTCAAAAGTAGCTGTTCCGCATTCAGGGTGAGATGTGGGAGGAGATGTCTGTATATTTTTGCTAAGCTGCCTTTCTTACCTCGTATCTTCAAGCTGTGATAGATATATCAGTCCTTGGCTCAAGTTTGTAAATAAATGTAAACGTTTTGACCACACTAGCTTATGTGTTAAATGGTCTCTCAGTACTTGCTGCTCTGCTATAATCAGCAAAGGAAGGTTGTTGATTATATTAATAAGTAACTCACAGACATAGAGACAGGGGCAGGCAGGACCTTTGCACATTTTGCAGCTGCAGTACCAGTATCCTGTTTTCTTTTTTTTTTTTTAAGACAGCAAATTAAGCTTCTGCAAAATTAAGGACAGCTAAGCAAAACAGAGAGAAAGGAGAAGGGTGTAAGTGCTGAAAGCAGCTAAATTGATTGAAAGAGATAAGATTCTGCTGATGTCATGCCTGTTACAGATAAACTTGTGAGCTTCGTCTTCACCCTCGTGATATTCACTCATCACTTTATTTCCTACAGTTACAGGACAGCCAGTCAGTACAGCACAGATACCGACCGAAGTACATAAAGTGCAAAAGCACTCCCTAGAAACAATCTAGGATTAGGTAAAATCCCAGACAAGTTCACGTACTGCTCTGCCTGGTTACTGAATGTGTCATTTTTTTCCTGTGTTTAATTTCTTTATTTATATTGTTTTGCGATCATTTTATAAATATAAATGTACTAGTTTCGGTACACACCCAAAAACAATCGTGTATGTTCTGAGTTTAAGTTGATAATAGTTCGATTTGTATTTGATTTGTATTTGATTCAGTTCTTACATGGTTTATTTTTTGTGTTGCTGAAGCATTGGATATCCCCATTCAGTGTTCTGGTTTCAGACATTTCCATGGATTTGCTTCACTGGGCATGCCCAGTAACAGGCATTGTTTATTCACTAGAATGTGGAACACAAGTCATAAGTGAAGGGAATATGAACATAGGGTTAAATCTTCTTTCCTCATCATAACTTTCTGAGGTCAGACCAAAAGCAATTAGGAACACATGACTAGCAACAACAACACTGTTACACAAGAGACTTACATAACGCGTTTCACAGCTGAAAAACAAGCGGTGCAAAACTTTGGGATTTGCGTTGATTTAACATATTTAACCTGGAGATAAAAGCCATTGAGAGGAATCATCGTGTTTACAAGAGTGTCCTGGGATGCTTTGAGGAGTCACACACAGGACTGTAACATCACAGTGATCCACACCGAGGTAAGGTGCAAGTGAAGTCTACCTTTGCAGTTTAAAGTATTTTCACAGTACAAACCTCATTTGGATTACAAGAAACTGACCTTGCTAAATGAGCACAAAAAAGCACTAAACTGTGCACCAGTTTCAATTACAGAAATAAAGTGTATAGTAATGAATTTAAGAATAATAATGAATCACAATGTTATATTTGTACGGCAATATAATCAGAAGCCTGAACCAATAATAAATCAATGTGCGCTAGAATTTAATACTGGTTTTAGGGGCTAGCACCACTAGGCTAAGTTATCTACAGAGTAGTGAAAAGCATACATTTAACAGAACAATTCATACTAGTACTGCATATGTCACCTTCAAGTGGCATTGTCTGGTTCATGTTTCATTGTAATTGTTCATATAAAATGCTATCATTACCATTCAAACAGGTACGTAACAATAATTAGACTTACTGATCATTTAGTTTGCATTCTTAATTTTTTAAGTGATGTGTTTATTTCTTATGTGAAAGTCCAGATTAACCTGATTAAAAATGAAAGTGAAACACTTTGGAAAGTCCCTAGCAAAACTGCCAGGTTTTTAACCCTTCTTGCTTTTTGGTTGGTTTTGTGAACATACTGGTTTAAAATATACAACTTCCTTTTTTGTAGTAGTAGTAGTAGTTTTAACAGGAGCGTATCTCCCCACTGTGTATAGGTGTGTTAAACTGGAATGTTTTATTTTGCACAAGACATCCCTGTGTCATATGCTTTTATACTAAATGAAAGTGATAGAATAATACAATATTGTTAGAATGCAACTACCAGTTTCTCATTTGTTTTTATTCTGTTTCCCATTTCACAGAGAGCAGACTCCTATAAAGTAAATGGAATTACTTGAATTGGCTTACTGGACGACAGATACAGGTTTGTACAATTGATAATAGTTTGTATTCCTTGTCATCTATCTAGATTAATCAAACATTGATGCTGTTGATGTATAACTGTAAGTATACCTTAGGTCATGTAATTCTACAGGTACATTTTTGCATTTCTACTAAACCATCATTGATTATGGATAAAGATCAATCTTAAAGAGTTGAAAATTATTCATTTTAATTATGTCTTAGTCCTAAAATTCTAGGTGATGCAAAACTTCTGGCCACAGCTGTAGATATCTATATCAAGCAACTAGAATGGAAGCTCAGCTTCAGAACTCGGGGTGAAAGCTCCTTCACACTGACACAAACACAATATTTAATTGCACTGAGACCCACTTGGAATGACAGCAAGCATCACAAAAAGATAAGGGAACAGGAAAAACCAGACAAGAAGAAAATGAAAGATAGTGAAAGAGATGATTCAAAAGCACTTTGTGAATCAGCTGTCAGAATGTGCTGTATAGTGAAAATCCTCAAACCTTCTAAAAGCATAAAGCATCATCTCTATTACTTTGTGAAATACTATTCTCAAAGCTGCGGGTGCACCTGATTTCACTGGAATCAGTCGATTCAATGGGACGTTATCAAGGAAAATCATGCTATAGGAATGGGCCAGCAGGTACCTACTAGCCTCCCAACAGGTAGAGCAGGTCCGGATAGGTGAAGGGGTAGAGATTAGGTTTAGGGGTAGAGATTAGGTTTAGGGGTAGAGGGTAGGTTTAGGGGTAGAGAATAGGTTTAGGGGTAGAGGGTAGGTTTAGGGTTAGGGATTAGGTTTAGGGGTAGAGGGTAGGTTTAGGGTTAGGGATTAGGTTTAGGGGTAGAGGGTAGGTTTAGATGTAGAGATTAGGTTTAGGGGTAGAGGGTAGGTTTAGGGGTAGAGATTAGGTTTAGGGGTAGAGGGTAGATTTATGGGTTAAGTTTAAAGTAAAGTGTAAATCGCATATGACTACGTGTTGGGAGGCTACTAGGTACCTATTGGCCCATTCCTATGGGATGGTTTTCCTTGATAACCTCCCATTTAATTGACTGATTCTAGTCGGACCGGGTGGCATATCACTTCCACATTCGGATGCTATCACATGCTGTCATATCAGGGGCTGCCAGCACATCTTCTACAATCAGGGGGACACCCCTGAGTCCTTCAGTCTGAAAACAATCTTGAGGGGTCAGATAATATTGCAATGTAATAAACAAACAGTATTATTTATTTTTTAATTACATAGAAAGAACAATTTAGTATTAGTCTAGTTTAACATTTTATGAGCTGTGTTTTAACCGCACAGACTAGGGCAAGGTGATGACAAGAAACTGCACAAACAGCACAAATCCTGCCTCTGGCTGCAGTGATATTTCTACACAAAACGAAACAAGAATGTTTGCGAGAACTCCAAGAAACAGAGCCGTTGTTCCGCGGGACATCTTTTTAAGAGGACTGGTAAGAACTTTCTAAAGGTTACAAATAATTCAATGTGTAGCCAGTTTAATTGACACATAGTTATCCAAGCACTAGGAAAGAGATATAAACAACATATATTACAAAATAAATACAAATAAAATTCATAAACATAATGAAAGCATGGTAAAGCATTGGTAAGCACTGTAAAGAATAACGAGGCATGCTGAAGCATATTAAAAACATGGCAAACAATGTAAACTGTGGTAAATGCATCATGTAACCATGAGAAAACTGCAGAAATACTGTGCAGAAATACAGCAGTAAACTTTTATAAGCAAATGTTGAAAAAAACGTCTTTTCAGTGTGCTCATGAGGCACTATGGTAATGTTTATTACAACAAAGTACAAGCCAATTATAACACCAATTTTGTTTTTACTGAAATATAACAATATTTTTGTGTCTTTTAGGTTGAAGTGTGTTGTATATTACTATTGGTGTTTGTTCCAAAAATAAGTGCATGCGATGATGCAGAATATAATATGAATGGAGAGTGCTGCCCAATGTGCCAAGCAGGTAGGCAGACAATCCAAACTCTTTACACTGAAGCTTAATGCAGTATTGCTTTAGCGTGTATATGGGCGTTTACTGTAATACTGTATGGCTAACATGAATAATAAACAGACCCATTTATAATAAGTAAGACCAGGATGTTATTCTATGAGCCAGCATGTTGAAAAAAGAAATATGTATACCTAAAATCATTTGGGCTGGATTATCAAAGCTATTGTTTTTCTCAAAAGAAAACCTGCATTACAATTCTAACCCAAATAAGAAACAACTACTAGCAAGCCCCTACATTCTAAAGGCTAACTTGTTTATTTATGTGATAAAGAGCTTAGCTCTAAATGTCAAAGTGATTGCTGTTGTATAACTACTTTAAGATACAGTGGCTGGACCAAAAAAAAAAAAAAAAAAACTACTAACAAATTTAGGTATGGCAGTATTTTTTTCCTCAACTCCTGTTAGTTGTCTATTTTTTGCTTTTTTATTATTATATATTTGCAATTGTGTACTGCTAGCAAAGTGCGGTGTGTAGTGTAGTGTAAAACAGACAGCCCATTGTTCAAGCTTGGAAACTAATTGTTTGTTTGTATTTTGTACCAGGAATGCGAGTTGATCGGCATTGTACCCCGGACTCCAGCACATCATGCATCCCCTGTATGGATTCCACCTATACTGAGAAACCAAACAGCCTTGACCGATGTCGGGACTGTAAACTATGTGACTCAGGTAAGTGTTTCTCACAAGAATATTCTCTACCTTTATTTCATTAAATGCTGCCAAAAATATAGATGTGGTTGTACTACTTGAGAATAATAAACAATTAAATATACAGGCATATACAATAGGGTTGCTGCTTTTTGATTTTAATCGGTAACGCTCGTTAAACATCGAAGTTCGACTGAAATAAATGTACATAGGAATAATAATTTAGAAATCATGTGGGCAGCGGGCCCGTCTGCCTTGCCTTCCAGTCCAGCTGTGGGGTGGAGCTCAAACTCCGAATGATAAGTGCAAGTTAGTTCTCTTCAACTATCTAAATTTTTGTTCTGTGTACATTATTTTATCCATAAATGTATGCTGTAAAAGTCTGTCTAATACACTTTTTATATGCTGCGTTTTCTACGGTTTATTTGAAACAATTGTTTCATTTGTGTAGGATCTTTATCTTTACAAGGTATAGCTCGGCTGTGACCAAACGTTACTTCAGTTAGAGTGTTGGTAACCTTGGCTTTGTTGAATATAAAAATGGGTTTTGTTAAGTGAGACGTTTCTTAATGGCATAAAAAGTCTTTTTAAAGCATAAAGGTCGATTTCACCCATTCTCTTCTTGAATTGAAAAATAACGATCGAAAAAAAAACTTGGTAAATTCTTTCTAAAATAAACATTGATATTAAAATAAAAATCGAACAGTAGCAAGCCTAAATATAATACAGTCTTTCTACACGTTACAACTCTTTACTCAAGATAATAAAATGATTCTCAAGCTCCTCAACACAGGGTCTTTGATTTTATGGGTGATATTCTGTAGAAATAGATCAACCAGATCACACCAAAGTTATATTTCTTCTTGTAGTGTTTAAAGACATCATACAGAGGTATTCAAAGACATACAATATTTAAGTCATGAGTTATTTAAATACTTTTTTTTAGCAATATATTCATGCCAAGCAAGTCAATAAGAATAACACTGCATTTGATGTGTTATTTTTATACAGAACTGGGGTTGACAGTAGCCCGGGATTGCACAGTTTTCTCAGATACTATCTGCACATGTATTGATGGCTTTCACTGTTTGGATTCATCATCCTCTGGATGCAAAACCTGCCAAAAACACAGAAGCTGTTCTCCAGGACAATATATCAAAAAGAAAGGTGCGTCATTCCTCTATGCATACTGTTTGTGTGCAATATTTAACATCATATATAAATATGAACTGTGTGGTCATGGGTTGATTGTCTGTTTTCCAGGGTCCAGTATTGCAGACACAGAATGTGAGGACTGTCCTGATAAGACATATTCAGATGGCTCATTAGAAACATGTAAACCACATACTGAGTGAGTGCTTTACCATTTCATTACATCACATTGCTGTTTAAAAAAGAAAAAAAAGAAAATCCAATCATTTACATTGTCCTTAATTGGACCTCTTTTGTAAATTATATAAAAATAAGGATGACCAAGTGTTCTTGTGAATTTCTTCATTTAAAAACTACAACATGTAATCAACTCTGCATCTATATGAAAGTATATAAATCTCCTGGGGTTATGGCTGGTCAAAAACACCATGTCTTGTACAGTAGTTGTAGAAGCAGAGAGATTGATGTCAATCATCACAGTGATTATGTGGAAGTGCATTCCATTCCACAGCTCTGGAACCCTTGTTTCTTTCTCCTGGTAGTTGTCAATCTGAGGGACTAGCAAAGCCAGGAACCCCTGCCTCGGATGCTGAGTGCAAACAGCCGTCTGCTAACGCTGATGTCAGACCCTGGACGGTTGTTGGAGTTATTGCACTAATAGGTGTATTGGCACTAATAGGAGTATTGGTACAAATAGCATTGGTTTACAAACAGCTGAAGAATAAAGGTCAGTAGGCTATTTGTGTTTTTTTTCACTAAAAGGGATGCAATGTGATTGTATAACGTTTCTGTTTTGTGATGCTGGACAATTTACGGGAAGGAAACCTTTTTGGGTAATGGGAGCAAAACTGTTCTAAGTAAATTCCGGTCTATGTGTTCCTTAAGCCTTTTCAAAAAAAAAAAGAATTATTACAGTGAGAGTCAGATTAATTAGATGCAGTTTATAAAAGCTAATGCACGATGAAGGAAATCCAACCCAACTACGCAGAAAAAATGTTGGACCTTCTGCAAACTAAATCTCCTCTTGCTGGCTTCATACAGTTGCAATAGGTTTATTTAATACCTTTGCCTTTATATTTCCTTCATAATAACCCCATGCATGCACACCTCAGGGAAGATTATAAAATGATGTCATAGTTCATTAGTTAGTTTACAGGAGTTAGTTGTGTAAGGAGATGTGGAGCACATGGTATTTAATTGTAACACAGCATTCATAAAACTCCATTTTAAAATATTTTTCTCCTGCATTTAACAGAGGGAAATGTGAACACACAGGAGCAATTAAAGTTTGTACTTAAAATATGACTCACTCAGCTCCACATGCAAAATGAAATGATGTAAGAAGAGATTCGGGAACGTGCAGCCAGACAAGTTCAGGAGCAGTGAAATGACCACTTGGATCGCTTTCCCTGTTTTTGTTCTAAAGACATGTTTCTAATAGCAACTCATCTGTGGGTAACCTCCTGCAGCATTAACACAGTGACCAGCCTGGACTCTACAGGATGTGGCATCATGCACCAATCATATCTTCACATAGAGTCAGGATGAGATGAAGCTGTTGAGTTGTGTGTGGAAGTTGTATCTAGATATCATGGCAGATGCAATTGACTGGGAGTCAGACAGCAGCATCACTTCTGACTGATACACACGAGCCTGGGATTGGGTTGAAGAAAAACAAGGAGACAAGAACAAATTGGAATATGCATTAACAATGCTGGGTGGAAGAGATGCTGTGGATAATTTGTTGATGTTCTTAAATATTATTTTTTTCAAGAACTATAATTAAATCTTTAATGAATTACTGTAAATCTTTATTTTTGATTTTATGCAAATTGTACATTGCCATTGAAAAGATACACCAGGGGGCGGAGTTGAGACGACACTGGGCTAAAAAATAATAATAAATAATAATAAATACTGACTACAGATTATGTTGACGGGACTGAAAGAGCATACTGTACCATTCGAGCTGTTTATTTGGCTTTCAGTAAACTTTGTTTTGCAGATAGAGTACCAGTATACTGTTGTTGTTTTTTTAAATTACAGCAATTCAAGCTTCTGCAGAATAAAGGACAGCTAAGCAAGAGAGAAGGCAGAAGGGTGTATCTGCTCACAGCTGCTCAGTTGGTTTGTTTCTATATGTAAGGAGTTGAGATCGGAAAGTTCTGCTAATGCCATGCCTGTTCCAGATAAACTTGTGAGCTTCGTCTTCACCCTCGTGATATTCACTCATCACTTTATTTCCTACAGTTACAGGACAGCCAGTCAGTAGAGCACAGACACCGACCGAAGTACATAAAGTGCACAAGCACTCCCTAGAAACAATCTAGGATTAGGTCAAATCCCAGACAAGTTCACGTACTGCTCTGCCTGGTTACTGAATGTGTCATGTTTTCCTGTATTTTATTTCCTTATTGATATTGTTTTGCAATTATTTATTATAAATATCCATTTCCTAGTTTCAGTACACCACCTGAAACAATCAGTGGTATGTTTAAGTTTAAGTTTATAATCGTTCAATTTTTTTTATTTTATTTCGTTCTTATAAGGTTGTTTTTTTTTTTTTTTTGCTGAAAAATTGGATATCCCCATTCAGTGTTCTGGTCTCAGACATTTCCATGGATTTGCTTCACTGGGCATGCCCAGTAACAGGCATTGTTTATTCACTAGAATGTGGAACACAAGTCATAAGTGAAGGGAATATGAACATAGGGTTAAATCTTCTTTCCTCATCATAACTTTCTGAGGTCAGACCAAAAGCAATTAGGAACACATGACTAGCAACAACAACACTGTTACACAAGAGACTTACATAACGCGTTTCACAGCTGAAAAACAAGCGGTGCAAAACTTTGGGATTTGCGTTGATTTAACATATTTAACCTGGAGATAAAAGCCATTGAGAGGAATCATCGTGTTTACAAGAGTGTCCTGGGATGCTTTGAGGAGTCACACACAGGACTGTAACATCACAGTGATCCACACCAAGGTAAGATGCAAGTGAAGTCTACCTTTGCAGTTTAAAGTATTTTCACAGTACAAACCTCATTTGGATTACAAGAAACCGACCTTGCTAAATGAGCACAAAAGCACTAAACTGTGCACCAGTTTCAATTACAGAAATAAAGTGTATAGTAATGAATTTAAGAATAATAATGAATCACAATGTTATATTTGTACGGCAATATAATCAGAAGCCTGAACCAATAATAAATCAATGTGCGCTAGAATTTAATACTAGTTTTAGGGGCTAGCACCACTAGGCTAAGTTATCTACATAGTGAAAAGCATACATTTAATACTAGTACCACATATGTCACCTTCAAATGGCATTGTCTGGTTCAGGTTTCATTGTAATTGTTCATATAAAATGCTATCATTACCATTCAAACAGGTACGTAACAATAATTAGACTTACTGATCTTTTAGTTTGCATTCTGAATTTTTTAAGTGATGTGTTTATTTCTTATGTGAAAGTCCAGATTAACCTGATTAAAAATGAAAGTGAAACACTTTGGAAAGTCCCTAGCGTAGCTGCCAGGTTTTTAACCCTTCGTGCTTTTTGGTTGGTTTTGTGAACATACTGGTTTAAAATATACAACTTCCTTTTTTATTTATTTTTTTGCAGTAGTTTTAACAGGAGTGTATCTGGCCACTGTGTATAGGTGAACTCAGGTGTGTTAAACTGGAATGTTTTATTTTTCACATGACATCCCTGTGTCATATTGTTTTATACTAAGTGAAAGTGATAGAATAATACAATATTTTTATCATGTAACTACCAGAGATGTTTCCCTTTTGTATTTATTCGGCTTCCCATTTCTCAGAGAATAGACTCCTGTACAGTAAATAGAATTACTCGAATTGGCTTACTGGACGTCAGATACAGGTTTGTACAATTGATAACAGTTTTTATTCCTTGTCATCTATCTAATCAAACAACATAGTTTACTACTAAACCATCATTGATAGTTTTGTAGTTATGGATAAAGATCAGTCTTTAAGATTGTACAGGTTTAAATACCATTTTAACATCTGATGGAGTTCTGGTTTTAGCTTGCCATGCTGGTACAGGAGATAGTTGCTGGTTGATGTATGTTAAATGAATCTCTTTGCTGTACACATATATTCATATATACAGTCACCTCCAAAATGAGTGGCATCCTTGATAAAGATGAGCAAAATAGACTGTATAAAATAAATAATACCAGTACTGAGCTATATTGTAATTTTCCAACTTGTGGAATATATTGGAATTTATTAATGATTCAATGGAATCAACCAAAATTACACATTTCTCAAATTATAAATTTATTTCCAAACAAAATGTCACAATTATTGGCACCCTTATTTTCAGTATTTTGTGCACCCTCCCTTGCAAGGATAACGGCACTGAGTCTTTTTCTATAATGTTTAATGAGATTGGAGAACACATTGGGAGGGATCTTAGACCATTCCTCCATACAGAATCTTTCCAGATCATTGATATCCTTCAGTCTGCGTCATGGACTGCCTTCAATTGAAACCACAGGTTTTCAATGGGGTTCAAGTCCGGAGACTGAGATGGCCATTGCAAAGTGTTGATTTTGTGGTCAATTAACCATTTCTTTGTGGATTTTGATATGTGCTTGGGGTCATTGTCTTGCTGGAAGATCCACTTGCGCCAAGTTTCAGCCTCCTGGCAGAGGCAACCAGGTTTTGGCTAAAATGTCTTGGTACTGGGTAGAGTTCATGATGCCGTTGACCTTAACAAGGGCCCCAGGACCAGTAGAAGCAAAACAACCCCATAACATCAAAGATCCACCACCATATTTTACAGTAGGTATGAGGTTCTTTTCTGCACATGCATCCTTCTTTCGACGCCAAACCCACCGCTGGTGTGCGTGGCCAAAGAGCTCTATTTTTGTCTCATCTGACCATAGCACCCGGTTCCAATTGAAGTGCCAATGCCATTTAGCAAACTCCAGGCGCTTATGTTTGTTGGTTGCTCTCAATAAAGGCTTTTTTCTGGCAACCCTTCCAAATAGCCTATTGGCATGGAGGTGGTGTCTAATTGTAGATTTGGAGACTTGGTGACTCCAAGATGCAACCAAGTTCTGTAATTCTCCAACTGTGGCCCTTGGATTTCCCTTTGCCTCCCGAACCTTCTGCCTCACTGTGTGTCGGAGCAAGATACACTTGAGTCTTCTGCCAGGCGAGTTTACCACTGTTCCAGTGGTTTTGAACTTCTTAATTATTGCCCTAATAGTGGTAAGTGGTATATTTAGTTTTTTAGCTATTGTTTTGTACCCTTGCCTGATTTATGAAGGTCAACAACCATTTTTCTCTTTTCATTTGTGAGTTCTTTGCCTTTCCCCATGGTGATGGATGACAAATGGATTTCATATGCGTGTTACCTCATTTTTATACCCCAGTGAAACAGGAAGCCACGGAAGGCCACAATACAGTTCCTTAAGACTGAGATGAACTTAAAGAAGTAGAATGTTAATGCAGATTTAATTTTGTTTGATTTTATTAATAAGAATCTTTAGGGGTGCCAATAATTCTGACACCTATCTTTTGAGAAAACATGTTATTACTTGTTAATAAAAAACTTTTACCTGAGCAATTGTATTAGAATAAAAGAATATGGTTTACCCATATATTTGAGCATAAAATATAGCTCATTACCTGTGTTGTTTATTTTATACAGCCTTATTGTTCATCTTTATCAAGGATGTCAATCATTTTGGAGATGACTGCGTATATATTTTGTTCTGCCATTCTAGAACTCCCTGAAGCAAGACAGACAGGAGGGCAGTGTGATAAGAGGCAGACTCATGACAGTCACTGTCCTGTTCACGGGTCTTTTCAAATGGATTGCTCAGGGAATTTCCCTACACTTACAACACACTACACACTAAAAGTTTAATATTTTTTAGCATGGGGCTTCCCTATTTTATAAAAGAAAAACAATACAATGCTGCTTTGTCCACGTAAATATACACAAGAGACCAATAGCAATTGTGTGAAGCATACCATTTGAAACAAAGATTCTTTGTAAGTTACTTTTTCTTATTTTTCTAAAGGAGGTACCCTGCATAAAAATACATTCAACACAGGCAACCCAAAACCATGACAATTCCACTCCCATTTACATCCTTCGGTTAACCATAAAACAATTGTACACAAAATAAAGTGAGTCTAAACATACACACGCTTCATGTAGCAATGAAGCTGCATTGGTAAGCAATTGAGAAGCTTGAATATAACAGGTTTAAACAGGAGGGGGTCAGTGATATGGGAAAACAATGTGATGGTTGTTTAAGTGGGGTGTTAAAGAGTTCATAGGAAAATACTGTGTGTTGGTGACTACAACACATGATTCACAGTGACTGGAAACACGAATTTGAAAGAAATGTCCCCACAGCCCACACTAGTGGAAAGGTTCATTATTTCTGTGGGGGGCGTTGCCTTCTTTTGTAGGTGATGATAATTAAATCAACTGTGATTTGGAAAATGGCACAAGGGTAGGTGTGCATGGTATTTGAGGGGGATGACATAGAGACAAATAACATTTAAAAGCATGTTTCAACAGCTTTCCAGAAGGGTCATTGACAATGTTAAGTCAACCCCAAAATAAATTTTAAATCAGTTTCGATAAACTTATAATATCACTTCATTCACTTCAACAAGCTTTCTTCAATTTTAACCCAGCATATGCAATATAATAAGTCGTTTTTAAACACTAGATAAACATCTGTTTTGTTTAAACTGCAGTACAGTGCATATTCTGTGTGCTATTTCTTCTTAAAATAGAACTGAAACTGCAGACTTGTTGGTTTGGGGCATAACCATATAACAACTTAGCATCTTTTACTTTCTCATTAAGAGGCTGCTATGACAGTGAAGCTCATGGCAGATCACAAGGGGAATGTTATGTGTATTTTTAATGCAATGAAGGGAATTTTGAAGAAAGAGCACCCAGTGTAGCGCTGAATTTATTTTCTGGGAGATCAAGTCTCCTGGATCATGATCAACTTCAGAACTCGGGGTGAAAGCTCCTTCACACTGACACAAACACAATATTTAATTGCACTGAGACCCACTCGGAATGACAGCAAACATCACAAAAAGATAAGGGAACAGGAAAAACCAGACAAGCAGAAAATGAAAGACAGTGAAAGAGATGATCAAAAAGTGTTTTGTGAATCAGCTGTCAGAATGTGCTGTACTGTGAAAATCATCTTTATTACTTTATGAAATATTATTCTCAAGGCTGCGTATCACTTCCACTTTCAGATGCTATCACATGCTTTCATATCAGATGCTGCCAGCTCATCTTCCGCAGGCTAGAGGGACACTCCTGAGTCAGAAAACAACCTTCAGGGGTCAGATTACAGTAAAAAGAGTTTATATTTCAATTTCTATCATAGCACAGTATCACAAAGCGCTTTACGTGGTGGTTAAAAACAGAAAGAATTATGTAATATCAAGAAGCAGTACACATTACAAAACAATAATAATAATAATAATAATAATAATAATAATAATAATAATAATAATAATAATAATAATAATAATAAAACAATTGAAGGCAACAGGGAATTAATAAGAATGATAAAACACAAAATTACAAAAAAAGCAAGCAATATTAAAATAAAGAAGAACATATATGATAATTAAATGTGAGAATAAATCAATCACATGGGGAAATACTTGCAGTTCCAGTAAAAAGGGTACTTCATGTTTACACTTCTTGAATTCGTGGGGATTTTGAAGATTACAATTTTTTTTTTAAATTTCCTTTTAATCCCCTACGCATAGATACCTACCTGCACTCCCAGTCCAGCTCAACGCCTTTTCCCAGCCAGGAACTTAATCCCACAAAACACGAGGAAATCCGCAGACTTTTCAAGCTCCGACTTTTAGCGCACATTTTCAGTCAATAACATCAAAATTATGTTGATTTAAACAGGCAAAGGTTACATAGAACTATATTACAAGTGCCATATTTTATTGTAATGTCAACTGTACTTTCAGTGAGCACCATACAGGGTGTTGTGCTGGTGGGTCGCGGTGGGCGCCGCCACCCCTTCCCACTTCCCACTTCCCACTTCCCACTTCCCACGGGCAGGGAGAGCACCGCTTCCGTACTTCATGTGTAGAATATTGAGCTGTTTTGCTCCTATTAATATATGGAGATATACATGTGTAAAACCCATACAAATAAGCAAAGAATACAATAACCGTAAGAAACCCTTGAGAGATAAATGATGAAAAAAGTTTGAATACAGCGTGCCTGGTCTGGAACAACAGGTGTGAATAAGAAGGCAACCTGTATTAACGCTTTACAATTAGATGTAATAATTGGGGCAGTTCTTATTTTAGACCCATATATAAGAAATAATATAAGCTAAAAATTTATTTAAAAGATAAAACTCAATCGCAACAAACAAATAAAGGGTACCTGTGGCCTTACACATCTTATTTTGCAAACGGATGCACTTCCGTTTCAAAACCTCAGTCTCATTCGCTAAGCGCTTGCAATAGGATAGTGAGACGAGTTGATTCTGGGGGAGTGAGGGAGTGATGCACATAGGATTAATAATAATAATGACGCGTTTTAATCGTGTGTATTAGTGTATGAAACTTGTTGTGAAAAAATGTACAGTGTTTATTTATTTATCTTTAATATAAATAGCTGTAAGTCTCGTTGCTTTACAATAATACCTCAATACCTGATTGTTTGAGTTTGTAATCAATTGGTACACTTGTTAGCCCTTTCAAATACCGTACCTACTAGTGATAAACTGCGGTTCTGTTGAGTTTATAGGGAAACACGGACTGCAGGAGTCGTGGTAGGGTTGAGAGAGGGGGAGGGGAATGTCCGTAAAATCGAAAGAGAAAGAGTTAGATCGTTGCATTCGTTACTGTAATCGGTCCACAAACTAGAATTGGTCGACTTGTTTTATACTCATATATATACTCATATATATATATATATATATATATATATATATATATATATATATATATATATATATATATATATATATATATATGAATCGTCTTTTTCTATTTATTTTTATTATGGTGTCTCGGGGAATAATAACACGACGGTAACAATTCTGACGCCATTAGGTTTTATGAATCTTGTTGTCTGGACTTTGGCATCAACAAGGTGCATAACAGCTACATTTGCTAAGAAAATACATGAACTTTTGAACCAGCGCGCTTTTATCAGAATACACTTTTATGTGAATTCCTGTCTGCAGCGATGTTCGTTTTGAGAGGTTTACTTGGACCCCTGGCACGATCAAGCTCACTCTGTAAGTACAACAATCAAGCTCACTCTTTAGTGTTTATTTTTAGTTGAATAACTAAATACAAAAACGAACGAAGTCAATTTACCATATAACTCAAATTGTAATATAATCCTGCCTTGTGTTTTACCAGGTTCAGTATAAGTCGATATTAGTTTGCTAACAGTAATTGATATTTGAATTATGAATGTGTTACAGTGTATATGTTTTTAAAAGTCAAGATATATCTCATATACTTGATTATTTTAAGATATACTTACTTGTTCTGCATTTTCCACCGCGTTTTGCCTGTGTGCTATTTGCTTCTTCGACACTGTAGAACTGCAACAGAAGTCGAGGTAGTGTTTGGCCAAGTAGTGAGAGCTCCCTCTAGCGTTTTGCAGTGACAACAACAACTTTTAACTATCCTTGACCAAAAGGGAGAAATGTACATTGCGTCCTTACACTCCTAGTTATTTATCACGTGACAGGGGGCTACTATTACAATGTAATAAACAAACAATATTATGTATTGTATTTATTAATTAGATGGAAAGCACAATTTAGTATAAGTTTTACATTTTATGAGATGTGTTTTATCCACACAGGTGATGACTAGAAACTGCACAAACAGCACAAATTCAGCCTCTGGCTGCCATATTTCTACACAAAACGAACAAAACAATGTTTGTGAGAGCTCCACGAAACAGAGCCCTTGTTCCTCGGGACATCTTTTTAAGAGGACTGGTAAGAACTTTCTAAAGGTTACAAATAATTCAATGTGTAGCTAGTTTAATTGACACATAGTTATCCAAGCACTAGGAAAGAGATATAAACAACATACAGTACTGTGCAAAAGTTTTAGGCAGGTGTGAAAAAATGCTGTAAAGTAAGAATGCTTTCAAAAATAGACATGTTCATAGATTATATTTATCAATTAACTAAATGCAAAGTGAGTGAACAGAAGAAAAATCTAAATCAAATCCATATTTGGTGTGACCACCCTTTGCCTTCAAAGCAGCATCAAGCATCAATTCTTCTAGGTACACTTGCACACAGTTTTTGAAGGAACTCGGCAGGTAGGTTGGCCCAAACATCTTGGAGAACTAACCACAGTTCTTCTGTTGATTTAGGCAGCCTCAGTTGCTTCTCTCTCTTCATGTAATCCCAGACAGACTTGATGATGTTGAGATCAGGGCTCTGTGGGGGCCATACCATCACTTCCAGGACTCCTTGTTCTTCTTTACGCTGAAGATAGTTCTTAATGACTTTCGCTGTATGTTTGGGGTCGTTGTCATGCTGCAGAATAAATTTGGGGCCAATCAGATGCCTCCCTGATGGTATTGCATGATGGATAAGTATCTGCCTGTACTTCTCAGCATTGAGGAGACCATTAATTCTGACCAAATCCCCAACTCCATTTGCAGAAATGCAGCCCCAAACTTGCAAGGAACCTCCACCATGCTTCACTGTTGCCTGCAGACACTCATTCGTACGCTCTCCAGCCCTTCGGTGAACAAACTGCCTTCTGCTACAGCCAAATATTTCAAATTTTGACTCATCAGTCCAGAGCACCTGCTGCCATTTTTCTGCACCCCAGTTCCTGTGTTTTCGTGCATAGTTGAGTCGCTTGGCCTTGTTTCCACGTCGGAGGTATGGCTTTTTGGCCGCAAGTCTTCCGTGAAGGCCACTTCTGACCAGACTTCTTCGGACAGTAGATGGGTGTACCAGGGTCCCACTGTTTTCTTCCAATTCTGAGCTGATGGCACTGCTGGACATCTTCCGATTGCGAAGGGAAGTAAGCATGATGTGTCTTTCATCTGCTGCAGTAAGTTTCCTTGGCTGACCACTGCGTCTACGGTCCTCAGCGTTGCCCGTTTCTTTGTGCTTCTTCAAAAGAGCTTGGACAGCACATCTGGAAACCCCTGTCTGCCTTGAAATTTCTGCCTGGGAGAGACCTTGCTGATGCAGTATAACTACCTTGTGTCTTGTTGCTGTGCTCAGTCTTGCTATGGTGTATGACTTTTGACAGTAAACTGTCTTCAGCAACCTCACCTTGTTAGCTGAGTTTGGCTGTTCCTCACCCAGTTTTATTCCTCCTACACAGCTGTTTCTGTTTCAGTTAATGATTGTGTTTCAACCTACATATTGAATTGATGATCATTAGAACCTGTTTGGTATAATTGTTTAATCATACACCTGACTATATGCCTACAAAATCCCTGACTTTGTGCAAGTGTACCTAGAAGAATTGATGCTGTTTTGAAGGCAAAGGGTTGTCACACCAAATATGGATTTGATTTAGATTTTTCTTCTGTTCACTCACTTTGCATTTTGTTAATTGATAAATATAAACTATTAACATGTCTATTTTTGAAAGCATTCTTACTTTACAGCATTTTTTCACACCTGCCTAAAACTTTTGCACAGTACTGTATATTATATAATAAATACAAATAAAATTCATAAACATAATGAAAGCATGGTAAAGCATTGGTAAGCACTGTAAAGAATAACGAGGCATGCTGAAGCATATTAAAAACATGGCAAACAATGTAAACTGTGGTAAATGCATTGTGTAACCATGAGAAAACTGCAGAAATACTGTGCAGAAATACAGCAGTAAACTTTTATAAGCAAATGTTGAAAAAAAACGTCTCTTTTCAGTGTGCTCATGAGGAACTATGGTAATGTTTATTACAATAAACTACATGTCAATTAACACCAATTTTTTTTCTTTACTGAAATATAACCATATTTTTGTGTGTTTTAGGTCAAAGTACATTGTATATTACTATTGGTATTTGTTCCAAAAATAAATGCCTGCGACGAAGCAGAATATAATATAAATGGACAGTGCTGCCCTATGTGCCAAGCAGGTAGGCAGGCAATCCACACTCTTTACACTGAAGCTTAATGCAGTATTGCTTTAGCGTGTATATGGGCACTTACTGTAATACTGCATGGCTACCATAAATAATAATATTTATAATAATAAACAACACTCATTTATAATAAGTAAGACCAGGATGTTATTCTGTCAGACAGCCTGTTGGGGAAAACAAATATTTATACCTAAAATCATTTAAGGGCTGGATTATCAGATTGCTGTTGTATAACTGCTTTAAGATACAGTGGCTGAACAACAACAAAAAATAAAAAATAGTAGGAAGTTTGTCTATTTTCTTTTTTTTAAAAACTTTTTTAACTATATATTTACAATTTTGTACAGTTGTGTACTGCTAGCAAAGTGCGGTGTGTAGTGTAAAACAGACAGCCCATGATACATTTTGTTCAAGATTGGAAACTAATTGTTTGTTGCATTTTGTACCAGGAATGCGAGTTTATCGGCATTGTACCCCGGACTCCAGCACATCATGCATCCCCTGTATGGATTCCACCTATACTGAGAAACCAAATGGTCTAGACCGATGTCGGGACTGTAAACTATGTGACTCGGGTAAGGACTGTGTTTCTAACAAGAATATTCTCTACCTTTATTTCCTCCATCTTAGATTAGCCTTTTGCATCGTGTACATTTTGTCTGGTTTTTCCAATCTTCGATCAGCATGCTAATTAAATCCAGTCAAGCTTTGCATCTTTTCATTGTTAACATCCTGACAACTTTTTACACTTATAACTTTAAAGTCTGTTTCAAAGCTCTTTTCAGAATGTCCGCTCTAGTGCACTGATAGTGTAAGGATTATAGCCCACATTGTTAAACAAGTAACACAGCAATAACGATCCATGATGTGCTACAGAACAGAAAAGCCAGAGCACTTATTAAGGTTTTTTTTATCGCTCTTCCTGCAGTGATTTAGACTAGAGGACAGATCTCAAACCCCAGTGCACTAGAGCAGACATTCTGAAAAGAGCTTTGAAACAGACTTTAAAGTTATAAGTGTAAAATGTTGTCAGGATGTTAACAATGAAAAGAAGAATTACAGGGACTTAAACAGTTGTAGCAACACGTGGGGACATATAACGCTATATTTTTCAGAACCCCGCTACTTACTCTTTAAGGTAGTTATAAAACTTTTCTATACTTCTTCAATGTATTTATGCTAAGCAAGTCAATAAGAATAACACTGCATTTGATGTGTTATTTTTATACAGAATTGGGGTTGACAGTAGCCCGGGATTGCACAGTTTTCTCAGATACTATCTGCACATGTATTGATGGCTTTCACTGTTTGGATTCATCATCCTCTGGATGCAAAACCTGCCAAAACACAGAAGCTGTTCTCCAGGACAATATATCAAAAGAAAGGTGCGTCATTCCTCTATGCATACTGTCTGTGTGCAATGTTTAACATCATATATAAATATGAACAGTGCGGTCATGGGCTGATTGTGTGTTTTCCAGGGTCCAGTATTGCAGACACAGAATGTGAGGAATGTCCTGATAAGACATATTCAGATGGCTCATTAGAAACGTGTAAACCACATACTGAGTGAGTGCTTTACCATTTCATTACATCACATTGCTGTTTAAAAAGAAAAAAAAGAACATCCAGTCATTTACATTGTCCTTAATTTGACCTCTTCTGTAAATTATATAAAAGATACAGATGACCAAGTGTTCTTGTGAATTTCTTCATTTAAAACTACAACACGTAATCAACTCTGCATCTATATGAAAGTATATAAATCTCCTGGGGTTATGGCTTGTCAGAAACACCATGTCCTGTACAGTAGTTGTAGAAGCAGAGAGATTGATGTCAATCATCACAGTGATTATGTGGAAGTGCATTCCATTCCACAGCTCTGGAACCCTTGTTTCTTTCTCCTGGTAGTTGTCAATCTGAGGGACTAGCAAAGCCAGGAACCCCTGCCTCGGATGCTGAGTGCAAACAGCCGTCTGCTATCGCTGCAGTCATAGCTGGGACCGTTGCTGGAGTTATTGCACTAATAGGTGCATTGGTAGGAGCATTGGTTTACAAACACATGCACAATAATAAAGGTCAGTAGGCTATTTGTGTTTTCTATTTTCTATTTAAAAGCTTACCTTTGCAGTGGGATCGTATAGTGTTTCTGTTTTGGCGTTTGTGATGCTGGCCAGTTTACAGGGAAGGAATCCTTAGCTTTCCCGTTGCATGCCATTGAGAGACTCTCTTCCAACCAGGTCCATCATTATTGCATTGATTTCAGCACAGTGAATGTATGGATTGAGGATTGGATTGGAGCAAAGTTCTGAGGTTGCAAACAACTGCCCAGGACTCCAAGTGCACAATGCCATTGCTGCTGATGAATGCTGATGACATGTGTAGGAATGGCCCTCTGTGGCGGAGTGTCCCGCCCCTATTTATTATTATTTGTGTTTTGTTTGCGGCGCAGTGAAAAGCGCCGCGTCTTTTATATTTATATTTAAAAACCCGTGAGGATGCATGACTGATCAGCTACTGATTATTTAACTAGCTGACAGTCATGCATCCTTACTAAACGATGCAGACTGTGGCCGAGGGTAATAAGATAATTAACAGCTAGTTAACCCCTCGGCCAGAGTATAAGAACCGACAGCTGTCTGTGCGGCGAAGTGGAGTTTTGGAGTAGAGAGTACGGAGAGCGAGAGAGAGAGCGCATAGACAACATAAAGCAATTGCTAAAACGTGCTGGTTTAGCCAGCACGCCACTTACTTGTTGGTCTGTTTATTCGTTTGGCCCTCGTGCCCTTTGGTTTGTGTTTTGTTTAAATCTTTTGTTTTGTTTGTTTGTTTATTAATAAATACGCTGAATGCCATAGCATTCAGCTTCACCCGCCCATCCACTGTTTGTGATTCAGTTACTTCCTGGTCCGTGGCGTCACCACTGCGAGCCAGACTGTCACATATGGTGTCCTGCGTGGGACAAACAAGCGCCTCCAACAGCCGGACCAGGAAAAGGACGTTTTTTGTTTTTTCAAACAGTATTTTTTTGTGTTTTTGGAAAAAATAAAAATAAAAAAATGGGGAAGAGTAGCTGGAGGAGAAAGCAGCAGCAACAACAACAGCAGCAGGAGGCGCAGCAACAGCAGCAGGTCCTTACCACGCTGGACGTCTGCCTCACCTGCCTGAAAGGGTGAGGAGTGCGTGCTCCGGTTGGTGAGGTTGGGCACGTGGCACGGACCAACCCCTCCATGGCAGGAGAGGAAGGAGCCTGAGCATCCAGAAAGGGTGAGAGAGGACCCGCATCCTCCGAGGCGGAAGAATCCCGTCTCCTCTGAGGGGATCTGGGACTGGCTGGCGGAGCCTGAGAGGGATATAATGGTCGCCCTCCCTGCTGTGATCAACCTCCTGTGGGCGAGAGATGGGGAGCTGGGAGGCCTGGGAACAGAAACACCAACCAGCATCCCTCCCAGACATCGCAGCCATGGTGCTCAACTACCTGGCTGCAGATATGGGAGGAGCCCCGCTGCTGTTTCCAGCGCCAGAGGGAGAGGAGCCATCGCTGCCTTCTCCAGCGCCAGAGGGAGAGGAGTCATCGCTGCCTTCTCCAGCCAGAGGGAGAGGAGTCATCGCTGCCTTCTCCAGCCAGAGGAGAGGAGTCGTCGCTGCCTTCTCCAGCGCCAGAGGGAGAGGAGTCGTGCTGCCTTCTCCAGCGCCAGAGGAGAGGAGTCGTCGCTGCCTTCTCCAGCCAGAGGGAGAGGAGTCGTCGCTGCCTTCTCCAGCGCCAGAGGGAGAGGAGTCGCCGCTGCCTTCTCCAGCGCCAGAGGGAGAGGAGTCGCCGCTGCCTTCTCCAGCCAGAGGGAGAGGAGTCGTCGCTGCCTTCTCCAGCCCAGAGGAGAGGAGTCGTCGCTGCCTTCTCCCAGCGCCAGAGGGAGAGGAGTCGTCGCTGCCTTCTCCAGCCCAGAGGGAGAGGAGTCGTCGCTGCCTTCTCCAGCCAGAGGGAGAGAGCCGTCGCTGCCGTCTCCAGCCAGAGGGAGAGGAGCCGTCGCTGTCGTCTCCAACGCCAGGGGAGAGGAGCCGTCGCTGTCGTCTCCAACGCCAGAGGGAGAGGAGCCGTCGCTGTCGTCTCCAACGCCAGAGGGAGAGGAGCCATTGCTGCCCGTCTCCAGCGTAGAGGGTGAGGAGCCCTCGCCACTGTCTCCCACCACCAGGAGCAGAGCAGCAGGAGCTGCCTCTGTCTCCACCACCACCAGGAGCAGAGCAGCAGGAGCTGCCTCTGTCTCCACCACCACCAGGAGCAGAGCAGCAGGAGCTGCCTCTGTCTCCACCACCACCAGGAGCAGAGCAGCAGGAGCTGCCTCTGTCTCCACCACCACCAGGAGCAGAGCAGCAGGAGCTGCCTCTGTCTCCACCACCACCAGGAGCAGAGCAGCAGGAGCTGCCTCTGTCTCCACCACCGCCAGGAGCAGAGCAGCAGGAGCTGCCTCTGTCTCCACCACCGCCAGGAGCAGAGCAGCAGGAGCTGCCTCTGTCTCCACCACCGCCAGGAGCAGAGCAGCAGGAGCTGCCTCTGTCTCCACCACCCGTCAGGAGCAGAGCAGCAAGAGCTGCCTCTGCCTCCGCCACCTCCACCAGCAGAGGGTGAATGCCTGCTGGTTCCGTCTCAAGCACTGTGGGAGTACTGCTTGCGCTCCCAGCTCCACCAGCAGAGGGGTGAATGCCTGCTGGTTCCGCCTCAACCGCCGTGGGAGGACTGCTTGCCCCTCCCACCTCCACCAGCAGAGGGTGAATACCTGCTGGTTCCATCTCCCACCTCCACCAGCAGAGGGTGAATACCTGCTGGTTCCACATCCACCATCATGGGAAGGACTGCTCCTGCCCTGCTTCAGACCGCCTAAGGAGGCCTGCTTCGCACCGCCAAGGATGCCTGCTTCGCACCGCCCAAGGAGGCCTGCTCCGCGCTCGCCTGGGGCTGCCTGTTGCTCCGCGATCGCCTGGAGAGCCACCAGTTACAGGTACGAGGGAGAAGTGGAGCTCCGCTGCCGCCTCCATGGCCAGGGGCTCCCCTCCTGAGTTCGCCTCCCGAGGGTCGCTGCTGCTGCTGCCGTGCGCCTCCCGAGGTCCGCTGCTGCTGCTGCCGCCGCCTCCCGAGGGTCGCTGCTGCTGCCGTCGCCTCCCGAGGGTCGCTGCTGCTGCCGTCGCCTCCCGAGGGTCGCTGCAGCTGCCGTCGCCTCCCGAGGGTCCGCTGCAGCTGCGTCGCCCCGAGGGTCCGCTGCTGCTGCCGTTGCCTGCTGAAGGTCTGCAGCTGCTACCTTCGCCTCCCGAGGGTCCTGTTTTGCCTGGGGTCGCTACCAGTCCTGCCATGCGGCAGGAAATACTGTGGCTGGAGCCCCATGAAGGAGAGCTGCCGACCACGGAAAAGGGGGGAGGTCAGGAGACCAGCTCCCCAAGCACTTTCGGCAGGAAATATTGTGGCTGGAGCCCCATGAAGGGCAGCTGCCGCCGCGAAGAAGTGGGGGAGGTCAGGAGACCAGCTCCCCAGCTGCACTTCGCTGCAGGAAATACTGTGGCTGGAGCCCCATGAAGGGCAGCTGCCAGCCATGAAGAAGGGGAGGTCAGGAGACCAGCTCCCCGCAGCAATTTCGCTGCAGGAGAGGGTGGCCGGAGCCCCACGGAGGAGCTGCCGGCCATGAAGAAGGGGGCAGGTCTGGAGACGACCCCCTAAAATTTTTGGCCAGAGGAGCGGCCTGTGCGCGGGCCATTGGGCAGCTATGGCTGTTTGGGTGGGAGGAGGACATCCCACCGTGGCGCCACCTTTGGCCTGTTGCTGCCCCTGTTCCTGCGCCGGGACTGCTAGCGGGACTTTAGGGAATAAGGGGAGGTGGCGAAAAGGCCATGTGTGCGCACAAGGGGGCATGTGTGGCGGAGTGTCCCGCCCTATTTATTATTATTTGTGTTTTGTTTGCGGCGCAGTGAAAAGCGCGTCTTTTATATTTATATTTAAAAACCCGTGAGGATGCATGACTGATCAGCTACTGATTATTTAACTAGCTGACAGTCATGCATCCTTACCAAGCGATGCAGACTGTGGCGAGGGGTAATAAGATAATTAACAGCTAGTTAACCCCTCGGCCAGAGTATAAGAACCGACAGCTGTCTGTCTTGGCGAAGTGGAGTTTTGGAGTAGAGAGTACGGGAGAGCGGAGAGAGAGCGCGATAGACAACATAAAGCAATTGCTAAAACGTGCTGGTTTAGCCAGCACGCCACTTACTTGTTGGTCTGTTTATTCGTTTGGCCCTCGTGCCCTTTGGTTTTGTGTTTTGTTTAAATCTTTTGTTTTGTTTGTTTGTTTATTAATAAATACGCTGAATGCCATAGCATTCAGCTTCACCCGCCCATCCACTGTTTGTGATTCAGTTACTTCCTGGTCCGTGACGTCACCACTGCGAGCCAGACTGTCACACCCTCCCATTTCCTTTAGTGTTTCGTTTGTTGAGGAATCCTGCAGATATCTGTACTAATTCAAGTTTTTTTTTTAGGTGATAACATGGAAACAGAAAAAGGAAAGGTACAGTAAATGTATTTATATTGTATTATCTAAAACAGCAGAGAGATACTGTGACCCTTCTGCTCCAGGACCTGCATTGAATCTGAATGATGGCTGTGCCCTAGCCATTATAAAGTATAGCAGATATAGATACAGCATCTCAAACTTCGAGCAAATTCACGCCCACGTCTTTATTTCAGTCTTAATGATTAAATTCAATCAATTACACAACTGTCAAGGTCCTAAAGCACATTCTTTATCATGAATGCATTATAGCTATTAAACCTAGAATGGAATAACTCCCTAGGATTGCAGTTGCCTGCCCCTGATCTAAGTTGTTCACATACATACATATCATAGAAACGTAATGAGATTAGATTGCAGTCTCAGGCAACCGTTCTAACTGATTGCTCTTTTGTAAATGCAGAAAGCATACAGACCTATCCCAGCTGTGAGTATGACCAATGGTACAGACAGTGTAGCTGTAAGTACTGAAAACACATCTGGACATGGAACTTCATCAGAGGAATCATCTTCTGATAACGCTGTGGGCAGCACCATAGCAAAAGACCTACAAGTCAAGTCGATGAGCAGCTCACAAACCATGAACTCACAAATAACATCTACTGCTCAGACACACAGCAACAGTAAGTATCCTTAATTGAGGAGTCATAAATTATGTTTATTTTTGGTTAATGGGAGCAAAACTGTTCTAAGCAAAATCCTAGGTTTTGGATAATGAATTGGCCTCTATATGGGCTAAAATACCAACCCAACCCCTTGCTGGCTTCATACAGTTGCAATAGGTTTATTTAATACCTTTGCCTTTAAACTTCCTTCATAATAACCCCATGCATGCACACCTCAGGGAAGATTATAAAATGATGTCATAGTTCATTAGTTAGTTTACAGGAGTTAGTTGTGTAAGGAGATGACATGGAGCACATGGTATTTAATTGTAACACAGCATTCATAAAACTCCATTTTAAAATATTTTTCTCCTGCATTTAACAGAGGGAAATGTGAACACACAGGAGCAATTAAAGTTTGTACTTCCAAATATGACTCACTCAGCTCCACATGCAAAATGAAATGATGTAAGAAGAGATTCGGGAGCGTGCAGCCAGACAAGTTCAGGAGCAGTGAAATGACCACTTGGATCGCTTTCCCTGTTTTTGTTCTAAAGACATGTTTCTAATAGCAACTCATCTGTGGGTAACCTCCTGCAGCATTAACACAGTGACCAGCCTGGACTCTACAGGATGTGGCATCATGCACCAATCATATCTTCACATAGAGTCAGGATGAGATGAAGCTGTTGAGTTGTGTGTGGAAGTTGTATCTAGATATCATGGCAGATGCAATTGACTGGGAGTCAGACAGCAGCATCACTTCTGACTGATACACACGAGCCTGGGATTGGGTTGAAGAAAAACAAGGAAACAAGAACAAATTGGAATATGCATTAACAATGCTGGGTGGAAGAGATGCTGTGGATAATTTGTTGATGTTCTTAAATATGATTTTTTTTCAAGAATTATAATTAAATCTTTAATGAATTACTGTAAATCTTTATTTTTGATTTTATGCGAATTGTACATTGCCATTGAAAAGATACACCAGGGGGCGGAGTTGAGACGACACTGGGCTAAAAAATAATAATAAATAATAATAAATACTGACTACAGATTATGCTGACGGGACTGAAAGAGCATACTGTACCATTCGAGCTGTTTATTTGGCTTTCAGTAAACTTTGTTTTGCAGATAGAGTACCAGTATACTGTTGTTGTTTTTAAATTACAGCAATTCAAGCTTCTGCAGAATAAAGGACAGCTAAGCAAGAGAGAAGGCAGAAGGGTGTATCTGCTCACAGCTGCTCAGTTGTTTTGTTTCTATATGTAAGAAGTTGAGATAGGAAAGTTCTGCTAATGCCATGCCTGTTCCTGTTTATTCACTAGATTGTGGAACACAAGTCATAAGTGAAGGGAATATGAACATAGGGTTAAATCTTCTTTCCTCATCATAACTTTCTGAGGTCAGACCAAAAGCAATTAGGAACACATGACTAGCAACAACAACACTGTTACACAAGAGACTTACATAACGCGTTTCACAGCTGAAAAACAAGCGGTGCAAAACTTTGGGATTTGCATTGATTTAACATATTTAACCTGGAGATAAAAGCCATTGAGAGGAATCATCGTGTTTACAAGAGTGTCCTGGGATGCTTTGAGGAGTCACACACAGGACTGTAACATCACAGTGATCCACACCAAGGTAAGGTGCAAGTGAAGTCTACCTTTGCAGTTTAAAGTATTTTCACAGTACAAACCTCATTTGGATTACAAGAAACCGACCTTGCTAAATGAGCACAAAAAAAGCACTAAACTGTGCACCAGTTTCAATTACAGAAATAAAGTGTATAGTAATGAATTTAAGAATAATAATGAATCACAATGTTATATTTGTACGGCAATATAATCAGAAGCCTGAACCAATAATAAATCAATGTGCGCTAGAATTTAATACTAGTTTTAGGGGCTAGCACCACTAGGCTAAGTTATCTACATAGTGAAAAGCATACATTTAATACTAGTACCACATATGTCACCTTCAAATGGCATTGTCTGGTTCAGGTTTCATTGTAATTGTTCATATAAAATGCTATCATTACCTTTCAAACAGGTACGTAACAATAATCAGGCTTAGTGATCTTTTAGTTTGCATTCTGAATTTTTTAAGTGATGTGTTTATTTCTTATGTGAAAGTCCAGATTAACCTGATTAAAAATGAAAGTGAAACACTTTGGAAAGTCCCTAGCGTAGCTGCCAGGTTTTTAACCCTTCGTGCTTTTTGGTTGGTTTTGTGAACATACTGGTTTAAAATATACAACTTCCTTTTTTATTTATTTTTTTGCAGTAGTTTTAACAGGAGTGTATCTGGCCACTGTGTATAGGTGAACTCAGGTGTGTTAAACTGGAATGTTTTATTTTTCACATGACATCCCTGTGTCATATTGTTTTATACTAAATGAAAGTGATAGAATAATACAATATTTTTATCATGTAACTACCAGAGATGTTTCCCTTTTGTATTTATTCGGCTTCCCATTTCTCAGAGAATAGACTCCTGTACAGTAAATGGAATTACTTGAATTGGCTTACTGGACGTCAGATACAGGTTTGTACAATTGATAATAGTTTTTATTCCTTGTCATCTATCTAATCAAACAACATAGTTTACTACTAAACCATCATTGATAGTTTTGTAGTTATGGATAAAGATCAGTCTTTAAGATTGTACAGGTTTAAATACCATTTTAACATCTGATGGAGTTCTGGTTTTAGCTTGCCATGCTGGTACAGGAGATAGTTGCTGGTTGATGTGTGCTAAATGAATCTCTTTGCTGTACACATATATACATATATACAGTCACCTCCAAAATGATTGGCACCCTTGATAAAGATGAGCAAAAAAGACTGTATAAAATAAATAATACCAATACTGAGCTATATTGTAATTTTCCAACATGTGGAATATATTGGAATTTATTAATGATTCAATAGAATCAACCAAAATTACACATTTCTCAAATTATAAATTTATTTCCATACAAAATGTCACAATTATTGGCACCCTTGTTTTCAGTACTTTGTGCACACTCCCCTTGCAAGGAAAACGGCACTGAGTCTTTTTCTATAATGTTTAATGAGATTGGAGAACACATTAGGAGGGATCTTAGACCATTCCTCCATACAGAATCTTTCCAGATCATTGATATCCTTCGGTCTGCGCTTATGGACTGCCTTCTTCAATTGAAACCACAGGTTTTCAATGGGGTTCAAGTCCGGAGACTGAGATGGCCATTGCAAAATGTTGATTTTGTGGTCAATTAACCATTTCTTTGTGGATTTTGATATGTGCTTGGGGTCATTGTCTTGCTGGAAGATCCACTTGCGGCCAAGTTTCAGCCTCCTGGCAGAGGCAACCAGGTTTTTGGCTAAAATGTCTTGGTACTGGGTAGAGTTCATGATGCCGTTGACCTTAACAAGGGCCCCAGGACCAGTAGAAGCAAAACAACCCCATAACATCAAAGATCCACCACCATATTTTACAGTAGGTATGAGGTTCTTTTCTGCACATGCATCCTTCTTTCGACACCAAACCCACCGCTGGTGTGCGTGGCCAAAGAGCTCTATTTTTGTCTCATCGGACCATAGCACCCGGTTCCAATTGAAGTGCCAATGCCGTTTAGCAAACTCCAGGTGCTTATGTTTGTTGGTTGCTCTCAATAAAGGCTTTTTTCTGGCAACCCTTCCAAATAGCCTATTGGCATGGAGGTGGTGTCTAATTGTAGATTTGGAGACTTGGTGACTCCAAGATGCAACCAAGTTCTGTAATTCTCCAACTGTGGCCCTTGGATTCCCCTTTGCCTCCCGAACCTTCTGCCTCACTGTGCGTCAGAGCAAGATACACTTGCGTCTTCTGCCAGGCAAGTTTACCACTGTTCCAGTGGTTTTGAACTTCTTAATTATTGCCCTAATAGTGGTAAGTGGTATATTTAGTTTTTTAGCTATTGTTTTGTACCCATTGCCTGATTTATGAAGGTCAACAACCATTTGTCTCTTTTCATTTGTGAGTTCTTTGCCTTTCCCCATGGTGATGGATGACAAATGGATTTCATATGCGTGTTACCTCATTTTTATACCCCAGTGAAACAGGAAGCCATGGAAGGCCACAATACAGTTCCTTAAGACTGAGATGAACTTAAAGAAGTAGAATGTTAATGCAGATTTAATTTTGTTTGATTTTATTTATAAGAATCTTTAGGGGTGCCAATAATTCTGACACCTATCTTTTTGAGAAAACATGTTATTACTTGTTAATAAAAAACCTTTTTACCTGAGCAATTGTATTAGAATAAAAGAATATGGTTTACCCATATATTTGAGCATAAAATATAGCTCATTACCTGTGTTGTTTATTTTATACAGCCTTATTGTTCATCTTTATCAAGGATGTCAATCATTTTGGAGATGACTGCGTATATATTTTGTTCTGCCATTCTAGAACTCCCTGAAGCAAGACAGACAGGAGGGCAGTGTGATAAGAGGCAGACTCATGACAGTCACTGTCCTGTTCACGGGTCTTTTCAAATGGATTGCTCAGGGAATTTCCCTACACTTACAACACACTACACACTAAAAGTTTAATATTTTTTAGCATGGGGGCTTCCCTATTTTATAAAAGAAAAAAACAATACAATGCTGCTTTGTCCACGTAAATATACACAAGAGACCAATAGCAATTGTGTGAAGCATACCATTTGAAACAAAGATTCTTTGTAAGTTACTTTTTCTTATTTTTCTAAAGGAGGTACCCTGCATAAAAATACATTCAACACAGGCAACCCAAAACCATGACAATTCCACTCCCATTTACATCCTTCGGTTAACCATAAAACAATTGTACACAAAATAAAGTGAGTCTAAACACACACACGCTTCATGTAACAATGAAGCTGCATTGGTAAGCAATTGAGAAGCTTGAATATAACAGGTTTAAACAGGATGGGGTCAGTGATATGGGAAAACAATGTGATGGTTGTTTAAGTGGGGTGTTAAAGAGTTCATAGGAAAATACTGTGTGTTGGTGACTACAACACATGATTCACAGTGACTGGAAACACGAATTTGAAAGAAATGTCCCCACAGCCCACACTAGTGGAAAGGTTCATTATTTCTGTGGGGGGCGTTGCCTTCTTTTGTAGGTGATGATAAGTAAATCAACTGTGATTTGGAAAATGGCACAAGGGTAGGTGTGCATGGTATTTGAGGGGGATGACATAGAGGCAAATAACATTTAAAAGCATGTTTCAACAGCTTTCCAGAAGGGTCATTGACAATGTTAAGTCAACCCCAAAATAAATTTTAAATCAGTTTCGATAAGCTTATAATATCACTTCATTCACTTCAACAAGCTTTCTTCGATTTTAACCCAGCATGTGCAATATAATAAGTCGTTTTTAAACACTAGATAAATATCTGTTTTGTTTAAACTGCAGTACAGTGCATATTCTGTGTGCTATTTCTTCTTAAAATAGAACTGAAACTGCAGACTTGTTGGTTTGGGGCATAACCATATAACAACTTAGCATCTTTTACTTCTCATTAAGAGGCTGCTATGACAGTGAAGCTCATGGCAGATCACAAGGCGAATGTTATGTGTATTTTTAATGCAATGAAGGGAATTTTGAAGAAAGAGCACCCAGTGTAGCGCTGAATTTATTTTCTGGGAGATCAAGTCTCCTGGATCATGATCAACTTCAGAACTCGGGGTGAAAGCTCCTTCACACTGACACAAACACAATATTTAATTGCACTGAGACCCACTCGGAATGACAGCAAACATCACAAAAGATAAGGGAACAGGAAAACCAGACAAGCAGAAAATGAAAGACAGTGAAAGAGATGATCAAAAGTGTTTTGTGAATCAGCTGTCAGAATGTGCTGTACTGTGAAAATCATCTTTATTACTTTATGAAATATTATTCTCAAGGCTGCGTATCACTTCCACTTTCAGATGCTATCACATGCTTTCATATCAGATGCTGCCAGCTCATCTTCCGCAGGCTAGAGGGACACTCCTGAGTCAGAAAACAACCTTCAGGGGTCAGATTACAGTAAAAAGAGTTTATATTTCAATTTCTATCATAGCACAGTATCACAAAGCGCTTTACGTGGCGGTTAAAAACAGAAAGAATTATGTAATATCAAGAAGCAGTACACATTACAAAACAATAATAATAATAATAATAATAATAATAATAATAATAAAACAATTGAAGGCAACAGGGAATTAATAAGAATGATAAAACACAAAATTACAAAAAAAGCAAGCAATATTAAAATAAAGAAGAACATATATGATAATTAAATGTGAGAATAAATCAATCACATGGGGAAATACTTGCAGTTCCAGTAAAAAGGGTACTTCATGTTTACACTTCTTGAATTCGTGGGGATTTTGAAGATTACAATTTTTTTTTTAAATTTCCTTTTAATCCCCCTACGCATAGATACCTACCTGCACTCCCAGTCCAGCTCAACGCCTTTTCCCAGCCAGGAACTTAATCCCACAAAACACGAGGAAATCCGCAGACTTTTCAAGCTCCGACTTTTAGCGCACATTTTCAGTCAATAACATCAAAATTATGTTGATTTAAACAGGCAAAGGTTACATAGAACTATATTACAAGTGCCATATTTTATTGTAATGTCAACTGTACTTTCAGTGAGCACCATACAGGGGTGTTGTGCTGGTGGGTCGCGGTGGAGCGCCGCCACCCCCTTCCCACTTCCCACTTCCCACTTCCCACTTCCCACGGGCAGGGAGAGCACCGCTTCCGTACTTCACGTGTAGAATATTGAGCGGTTTTGCCCTATTAATATATGGAGATATACATGTGTAAAACCACTACAAATAAGCAAAGAATACAATAACCGTAAGAAACCCTTGAGAGATAAATGATGAAAAAAGTTTGAATATAGCGTGTCTAGTCTGGAACAACAGGTGTGAATAAGAAGGCAACCTGTATTAACGCTTTACAATTAGATGTAATAATTGGGGCAGTTCTTATTTTAGACCCATATATAAGAAATAATATAAGCTAAAAATTTATTTAAAAGATAAAACTCAATCGCAACAAACAAATAAAGGGTACCTGTGGCCTTACACATCTTATTTTGAAAACGGATGCACTTCCGTTTCAAAACCTCAGTCTCATTCGCTAAGCGCTTGCAATAGGACAGTGAGACGAGTTGATTCTGGGGGAGTGAGGGAGTGATGCACATAGGATTAATAATAATAATGACGCGTTTTAATCGTGTGTATTAGTGTATGAAACTTGTTGTGAAAAAATGTACAGTGTTTATTTATGTATCTTTAATATAAATAGCTGTAAGTCTCGTTGCTTTACAATAATACCTCAATACCTGATTGTTTGAGTTTGTAATCAATTGGTACACTTGTTAGCCCTTTCAAATACCGTACCTACTACTAGTGATAAACTGCGATTCTGTTGAGTTTATAGGGAAACACGGACTGCAGGAGTCGTGGTAGGGTTGAGAGAGGGGGAGGGGAATGTCCGTAAAATCGAAAGAGAAAGAGTTAGATCGTTGCATTCGTTACTGTAATCGGTCCACAAACTAGAATTGGTCGACTTGTTTTATACTCATATATACATATATATATATATATATATATATATATATATATATATATATATATATATATATATATATATATATATATATATGAATCGTCTTTTTCTATTTATTTTTATTATGGTGTCTCGGGGGAATAATAACACGACGGTAACAATTCTGACGCCATTAGGTTTTATGAATCTTGTTGTCTGGACTTTGGCATCAACAAGGTGCATAACAGCTACATTTGCTAAGAAAATACATGAACTTTTTGAACCAGCGCGCTTTTATCAGAATACACTTTTTATGTGAATTCCTGTCTGCAGCGATGTTCGTTTTGAGAGGTTTACTTGGACCCCCTGGCACGATCAAGCTCACTCTGTAAGTACAACAATCAAGCTCACTCTTTAGTGTTTATTTTTAGTTGAATAACTAAATACAAAAACGAACGAAGTCAATTTACCATATAACTCAAATTGTAATATAATCCTGCCTTGTGTTTTACCAGGTTCAGTATAAGTCGATATTAGTTTGCTAACAGTAATTGATATTTGAATTATGAATGTGTTACAGTGTATATGTTTTTAAAAGTCAAGATATATCTCATATACTTGATTATTTTAAGATATACTTGTTCTGCATTCCCACCGCGTTTTGCCTGTGTGCTATTTGCTGCTTCGACACTGTAGAACTGCAACAGAAGTCGAGGTAGTGTTTGGCCAAGTGGTGAGAGCTCCCTCTAGCGTTCTGCAATGACAACAACAACTTTTAACTATCCTTGACCAAAAGGGAGAAATGTACATTGCATCCTTACACTCCTAGTTATTTATCACGTGACAGGGGGCTACTATTACAATGCAATAAACAAACAATATTATGTATTGTATTTATTAATTAGATGGAAAGCACAATTTAGTATAAGTTTTACATTTTATGAGATGTGTTTTATCCACACAGGTGATCACTAGAAACTGCACAAACAGCACAAATTCAGCCTCTGGCTGCCATATTTCTACACAAAACGAACAAAACAATGTTTGTGAGAGCTCCACGAAACAGAGCCCTTGTTCCTCGGGACATCTTTTTAAGAGGACTGGTAAGAACTTTCTAAAGGTTACAAATAATTCAATGTGTAGCTAGTTTAATTGACACATAGTTATCCAAGCACTAGGAAAGAGATATAAACAACATATATTACAAAATAAATACAAATAAAATTCATAAACATAATGAAAGCATGGTAAAGCATAGGTAAGCACTGTAAAGAATAACGAGGCATGCTGAAGCATATTAAAAACATGGCAAACAATGTAAACTGTGGTAAATGCATCGTGTAACCATGAGAAAACTGCAGAAATACTGTGCAGAAATACAGCAGTAAACTTTTATAAGCAAATGTTGAAAAAAATGGCTCTTTTCAGTGTGCTCATGAGGAACTATGGTAATGTTTATTACAATAAACTACATGTCAATTAACACCAATTTTTTTTCTTTACTGAAATATAACCATATTTTTGTGTGTTTTAGGTCAAAGTACATTGTATATTACTATTGGTATTTGTTCCAAAAATAAATGCCTGCGACGAAGCAGAATATAATATAAATGGACAGTGCTGCCCTATGTGCCAAGCAGGTAGGCAGGCAATCCACACTCTTTACACTGAAGCTTAATGCAGTATTGCTTTAGCGTGTATATGGGCACTTACTGTAATACTGCATGGCTACCATAAATAATAATATTTATAATAATAAACAACACTCATTTATAATAAGTAAGACCAGGATGTTATTCTGTCAGACAGCCTGTTGGGGAAAACAAATATTTATACCTAAAATCATTTAAGGGCTGGATTATCAGATTGCTGTTGTATAACTGCTTTAAGATACAGTGGCTGAACAACAACAAAAATAAAAAATAGTAGGAAGTTTGTCTATTTTCTTTTTTAAAAACTTTTTTAACTATATATTTACAATTTTGTACAGTTGTGTACTGCTAGCAAAGTGCGGTGTGTAGTGTAAAACAGACAGCCCATGATACATTTTGTTCAAGATTGGAAACTAATTGTTTGTTGCATTTTGTACCAGGAATGCGAGTTTATCGGCATTGTACCCCGGACTCCAGCACATCATGCATCCCCTGTATGGATTCCACCTATACTGAGAAACCAAATGGTCTAGACCGATGTCGGGACTGTAAACTATGTGACTCGGGTAAGGACTGTGTTTCTAACAAGAATATTCTCTACCTTTATTTCCTCCATCTTAGATTAGCCTTTTGCATCGTGTACATTTTGTCTGGTTTTTCCAATCTTCGATCAGCATGCTAATTAAATCCAGTCAAGCTTTGCATCTTTTTCATTGTTAACATCCTGACAACTTTTTACACTTATAACTTTAAAGTCTGTTTCAAAGCTCTTTTCAGAATGTCCGCTCTAGTGCACTGATAGTGTAAGGATTATAGCCCACATTGTTAAACAAGTAACACAGCAATAACGATCCATGATGTGCTACAGAACAGAAAAGCCAGAGCACTTATTAAGGTTTTTTTTTTTATCGCTCTTCCTGCAGTGATTTAGACTAGAGGACAGATCTCAAACCCCAGTGCACTAGAGCAGACATTCTGAAAAGAGCTTTGAAACAGACTTTAAAGTTATAAGTGTAAAATGTTGTCAGGATGTTAACAATGAAAAGAAGAATTACAGGGACTTAAACAGTTGTAGCAACACGTGGGGACATATAACGCTATATTTTTCAGAACCCCGCTACTTACTCTTTAAGGTAGTTATAAAACTTTTCTATACTTCTTCAATGTATTTATGCTAAGCAAGTCAATAAGAATAACACTGCATTTGATGTGTTATTTTTATACAGAATTGGGGTTGACAGTAGCCCGGGATTGCACAGTTTTCTCAGATACTATCTGCACATGTATTGATGGCTTTCACTGTTTGGATTCATCATCCTCTGGATGCAAAACCTGCCAAAAACACAGAAGCTGTTCTCCAGGACAATATATCAAAAAGAAAGGTGCGTCATTCCTCTATGCATACTGTCTGTGTGCAATGTTTAACATCATATATAAATATGAACAGTGCGGTCATGGGCTGATTGTGTGTTTTCCAGGGTCCAGTATTGCAGACACAGAATGTGAGGAATGTCCTGATAAGACATATTCAGATGGCTCATTAGAAACGTGTAAACCACATACTGAGTGAGTGCTTTACCATTTCATTACATCACATTGCTGTTTAAAAAAGAAAAAAAAAGAACATCCAGTCATTTACATTGTCCTTAATTTGACCTCTTCTGTAAATTATATAAAAGATACAGATGACCAAGTGTTCTTGTGAATTTCTTCATTTAAAAACTACAACACGTAATCAACTCTGCATCTATATGAAAGTATATAAATCTCCTGGGGTTATGGCTTGTCAGAAACACCATGTCCTGTACAGTAGTTGTAGAAGCAGAGAGATTGATGTCAATCATCACAGTGATTATGTGGAAGTGCATTCCATTCCACAGCTCTGGAACCCTTGTTTCTTTCTCCTGGTAGTTGTCAATCTGAGGGACTAGCAAAGCCAGGAACCCCTGCCTCGGATGCTGAGTGCAAACAGCCGTCTGCTATCGCTGCAGTCATAGCTGGGACCGTTGCTGGAGTTATTGCACTAATAGGTGCATTGGTAGGAGCATTGGTTTACAAACACATGCACAATAATAAAGGTCAGTAGGCTATTTGTGTTTTCTATTTTCTATTTAAAAGCTTACCTTTGCAGTGGGATCGTATAGTGTTTCTGTTTTGGCGTTTGTGATGCTGGCCAGTTTACAGGGAAGGAATCCTTAGCTTTCCCGTTGCATGCCATTGAGAGACTCTCTTCCAACCAGGTCCATCATTATTGCATTGATTTCAGCACAGTGAATGTATGGATTGAGGATTGGATTGGAGCAAAGTTCTGAGGTTGCAAACAACTGCCCAGGACTCCAAGTGCACAATGCCATTGCTGCTGATGAATGCTGATGACATGTGTAGGAATGGCCCTCCCATTTCCTTTAGTGTCTCGTTTGTTGAGGAATCCTGCAGATATCTGTACTAATTCAAGTTTTTTTTTAGGTGATAACATGGAAACAGAAAAAGGAAAGGTACAGTAAATGTATTTATATTGTATTATCTAAAACAGCAGAGAGATACTGTGACCCTTCTGCTCCAGGACCTGCATTGAATCTGAATGATGGCTGTGCCCTAGCCATTATAAAGTATAGCAGATATAGATACAGCGGCTCAAACTTTGAGCAAATTCACGCCCATGTCTTTATTTCAGCCTTAATGATTAAATTGAACTAATTACACAACTGTCAAGGTCCTAAAGCACATTATTTATCATGAATGCATTATGCCTATTAAACCTAGAATGGAATAACTCCCTAGGATTGCAGTTGCCTGCCCCTGATCTAAGTTGTTCACATACATACATATCATAGAAATGTAATGAGATTAGATTGCAGCCTCAGGCAACCCTTCTAACTGATTGCTCTTTTGTAAATGCAGAGAACATACACACCTGTGCGTATGACCAATGGTACAGACTGTGTAGCTGTAAGTAAAGAAAACTCACCTGGCCATAACTCACAAATAACATCTACTGCTCAGACACACAGCAACAGTAAGTATCCTTAATTGAGGAGTCATAAATTATGTTTATTTTTGGTTAATGGGAGCAAAACTGTTCTAAGCAAAATCCTAGGTTTTGGATAATGAATTGGCCTCTATATGGGCTAAAATACCAACCCAACCCCTTGCTGGCTTCATACAGTTGCAATAGGTTTATTTAATACCTTTGCCTTTAAACTTCCTTCATAATGACCCCATGCATGCACACCTCAGGGAAGATTATAAAATGATGTCATAGTTCATTAGTTAGTTTACAGGAGTTAGTTGTGTAAGGAGATGACATAGAGCAGATGGTATTGAAATGGAACAGCATTCATAAAACTCAATTTCAAAATGTTTTTCTTCTGTATAACAGACAGCAATGTGGATACACCGACGTAAGAAGAGATTCGGGAACGTGCAGCCAGACAAGTTCAGGAGCAGTGAAATGACCAAGAATTTATCTTCACTTGGATCGCTTTCCCTGTTTTTGTTCTAAAGACATGTTTCTAATAGCAACTCATCTGTGGGTGACCTTCTGCAGCATTAACACAGTGACCAGCCTGGACTCTACAGGATGTGGCATCATGCACCAATCATATCTTCACATAGTCAGGATGAGATGAAGAGATGCAGAGCTTTTGTCTTGCCACATTCTGTAAGGACATGTATTAATGGATTCCATATGTTTGAAAAGCTGTTTTGTCAACATTGATTATCCTGAACTATTAAGCACTCAAGAAATACTAAAAAAAAGTTACATTTAATGACATGTTTTGACTATTGAATTTTAAAATGTGCACCTTATGATTCCAATAACTAAGAACTGGTTTATTTAAAAAAAATAAAAATAAAAAAAAAGTTTATATTGTGTGTCACCAATTATTAGTTAAAGGTGTTATTTTGTTTAATTGTATGGAAGTGAATGTGATTTAGCAGACTTAGAACTGCTCTGTGAAACAAGCCCCAGGGGCTCATTTATATATTACGAGAAAATAAGCTTGCTAGCTTGCTAGCAGTGCTCTGTGAAACTGACCCCTGATTTCACGAATATCCGGTTTAGAGGGCGTCGGAAGATGTGTCCGCAGTATCTTTGACATGATTTAATGTATTTTCAGACATCGGTACAATTTGCTTGCCTGTCATTGAAACAGGTGATACCTGATCAAAATAGCAGTGATAACTGATTGAAATATCAGTGATAACTGATTGAAATAGCAGGTGATAGCTGGTCAAAAGACCCATCCTATTTGAACTTACAATCTCTCAATATAGAAACGAACCCCTGTGGGCTTTCACAGAGCAGTTCTAGCAGTCTGCTAAATCACATTCACTTCCATACAATTCAACAAAATAACACGTATCTTTTAATCATATAGGCTTCAGGCGCGCGTGGTGTTGGGGGGGCGCCGTCTAAATTGCTTTAAAAAAGCCCCCGGAGTCATAGCATCGACAGTATCTGCCTTGGGGAAAAATAAATAAATAAAAAACGTCCACATTAATCAGTGTGTCACGTGACCCGGTGCGCAAATGCGCTCTTAATACAATAATGTAAAAGTATAGGCGTTCCAAATAAATAAACGTCCAGATCACATGCAAACCTTCACTTTCCTACAGCCCCTGTATTGTTTTTAAATGCATTTATTTTTAAAGCGGGTCATGTTTTTATAATACAGATTGTGTAATGTTTTGTTTTTATTCTAGTTTTATTCTAGTATTTTAGTTTATTTGTTGTTTTTTTATTCTAGTATGTAGTGTTTATGTCTTTGTGAAAGATGCTATAGAATATAAAATTGATAGAATAATGTAGTATGCATAATTCTACTACTACTATTACTATAATAATAATAATAATAATAATAATAATGATATATTAATGATGTCAACAGTAAGGAAAACCCCTGGAGAAGATTTTTTTTTAAATCAAATATTATGCATTGCTAATTCCTTTTCTATTACAGGCATTTTAAAATGAAATGAAGCAATACAATGTACTTAAAAATAAGAATGCATTTTATTGATAAATCTCAACTTTGTACAAAAAAAAGATAAAACCAGATGAAAAATGCATTAAATCCACACCAGGCAATTACATACAATTTAGTACAGGACATTGTTCTGTTACATTGCATGAATGGAAATTAAAGGCATATCTCGTGCAACCAATAGGTATACAACTTGTATTTCAGTGTTCAGTGCAGGTGTTCATGAGAAAATGTGTTTATGAGTGATGTCCAGAGACACTGATATTTTTTAAACAGTGGAGTAGGTAGTATGAAATATGAATACCATACTCTTAAACTAGAAATATTTAATTGCATTGAAACACAATATAGTTTTCAACATAGTAAACAAAACAGGTACATCTGGAACAAAACTGATTAGAATATAGGCATTTCAGTGTTTAAATCCACACCAAACAATTACATACATATTTATTACAATACATTATTCTGTGACATTGAATGAACAGAAATGATTACATACATATATATTTATTACAGGAAATTATTTTGTTACATTGAATGAATAGAAATTAAAGACATATCTCATGCAACCAACAAGATGATTTTTTTTTTTTTTTTTTAAGTGTTCATTGTTTCACCCCCACCTGTCTGGCTGTCTTGATTACACCAGCCTAACATCCAAGGACATAGTGGTAAACCCAACGTGTTTATGAGAAAAGTGATGTCCAGAGATACTGATACTTTTTAAACAGTGGACCAGGTAGTGCAATACATGAATAACATACTAGAAATATTTAATTACATTGAAAGACAAATTCAACAATACAGCTTTCAACACAGCAAACAAAACAAGTCAAACTGGAACAAAACAGATTATAACATATTCATTTTAGTGTTTACATTACACTTGTGGTTCAATATGGGGATCAGCTTTACACATGGGGGCTTTGATCAGAGGAAAGTCCAACTTGTGCTGAATGAAAGGAAATACAGGTTTGCTGGGGTATATGAGAACACAAAACGGAAAAAAGAAACTGCACCACCATAAAAAATATTTAAAAAAAATGGTTTCGGAGGACGGGAGTGCTTGCCTTCGTCTCTCCTGAGTCAATATGGGCAAGTTGCAGTTCTGAGACGAAGCCTTAAAATAATAAATTGGATATTGTAAAACGGGAGCAGCTGAAGAGGTGGAAGGAGATGACGTGGGATGTGGCGCAGGGGTGGCCGAGTGGTCCAGGACCGGTCTGTGCCGTGGCCCCAGGGCGTTTCTGCTGCTTTGCCTGTCCTGCGGTGTTTGGGGGGCATGGAAAAGACATGCGGCTGGTGTCCGTATGTCATGCCCTCCTGTAGCAGCGGGTCGCGGCTGCGGTTGAGGCTCTGGGTCCACTGCGCTGGCGCTAGGGGGTGCCACCCCCTGTTGAAGGACAGCCTGCTCCTGCTCCTTCTGGCGTTTGTTGTGCCTGAAACACAGCAGATGCATGACATTGTCAGTTTTATGTTTCAACAAAAACACAGTCACTTGTTTGTGGTAGTTGTGTAGATTATGTGCGTTTTTCTTTCAGCCTTTAACCTCAAACTGTATAGCGATCGAGATGTTGTCATTCTTAATGGACATCTCAACACTATGCTTTTCGAGGTGTAATGTCATCAGTGTCCAGTCAAGAGACGAAACTTACCATTGAGACAGGGTGTGCTGATTCAGCTCAAACAGCTGGAGGGTGATCTTCTCCACGAGCCTCAGGCTGCCCAGCACCAGCTCTTGGACTTTGGAGTAGTCGCCGAAGATAGCCGCCCACCGGGAAGTCCTCACACCTTTGGACTTGGTGGGGGATGGGTGGAGGCAGCAGAGCTGGATGCAGATGGCCTCGACGAGTCTGCTCATCTGTGGCCACTGGGCAGGTCCCGAGCCCTGTCCGAGCAGGCACCTGCAACCAAGCAACAGGAGTAAAAAGTTTTAGTAGTAATGGGTACATGTTTATATTTTAGGGTTGTGTGTGGATGTTGCGTTTTTTGTTTTTGTTTTTTCTGTTGTAATAACATTACACATGAACTAGCTCACCGTTTCAGGCTGTCCGTGCCCGGGGTGTCAGAGGAGGTGGTCTTGGTGGTCTTGAATCGCCCCTGAATCAGCCTGTCCTGTTGACGGCCAGGGAAGACGAGGCGCTGCTTGTCTCCGTTGCTCAATGAACTCATCTACCTGCTGCTCTGTCAGACAGGCCAACCCACGCAGGCTCACCACACTGCTCGCCAGGCGCTGGACACAGTGACAGCCTTAATGGCGGTGGAGACAGCGGCAGCTTCAGGCGAAGGCTTGAGGAGCAGGTCCCGGGACCCTGGCACCCTTCTGAAGGCAGGGTTTCCTTCCATTGTTCATAACTGGAATACAACTTACATGTTACTACTTATTACTCTGAAGAACAAATCTGATTAAGCTCCTCTCCTAGATATTTTCTGACATACACATTCATTCTTTTTAAATTACAATTTATTCAACAGGCAAGTACAGTTTGGAAAATACATAAAGGGGGTGATTAATGAAGTAGCATTTCAGCTTTTAGGAATGTCAATGTGTGGTAATAAAAAACAACTTGGAGTGTATGCAGCATTAATAATAATGATGGCTGTAAACAAACAGACACACACATTAGCTACAATTCCTTTGAGATAGGCTTAGAGACGAGGCACTTATCTTTACCTTTGACTATTAGATTTAAATCTGTTCTCTGAAGGAAAGACAATTCAAACAATTCAGTACATTGGCCGCTGCATGGCAGGGAATGACAGTAGTTAATATTATCATAGCCGTGATGAGCATAAGTTGCATTTGGGATATCTGGATAGCTAAACACAGCAATACACATAGCCTAATACACACTGTAATACTAGCACAACAAAAGCTATACATTAATGAATGATGAACATTTTAATAGACATGATAATAGTATGCATAACTAAACACACTGAGCCAAATACACAGACTCATAACACTGAGTGTATGCAGCATTATTATTATTATTATTATTATTATTATTATTATTATTATATAATAATAATAATAATAATAATAATAATAATAATAATAATACAAGCTGTCATGGAAAAATATGAATAAAATCCCCAAAACAAACGCACAAAAGTCTACAGACCAGCGAAAACAAAGTTGAAATCATAGTAAATCTTGGCAATATAACGTTGTCATTCGGCGGAAAAAAAGACACACACGACTAAATTAAAAGATTATACAGTCGACAGACAAAAAAATAATAGAAAACCAGCATTTAAATACAAATAAAAGACTCCAAACTGACCTCTCTCTCCGTCTGCAGGCAGCTGAGAATGAGTTTATTTTTATTTTATTTTTTTTGAACCTCCGCCCTTCCAAAGTTGGAACAGGCTCCGCTCATAGGAACAGCCCGTTTCGATTGGCCCAATGTTGGAACAGCCCGTTTCTATTGGCCCAATGTTGGAACGGCCCGCTCCGAATGGCCGAATGTTGGAACGGGGCGCTCCGATTGGCCGCCAGAGTCGGCAGGCTCCTGTTCCGCGGTAGTGAAGAGTCTGAAACTGTACAGAACATTGGACACGCCCACAGTCTCTGTAGTAACCAATCAAATCTACAGCCTGTGGATTTGCTCAAAGGAAACTTCCTCTAACTAAACAGCGCATTTGTGGTTTGCAAAAAAAAAAGAAAAAAAAAAGACACTATCATACGGGGAGACAGATAGCACACCTGTTAAGGTATTTAATTTTTTAAGATCCTTACCATGGGATACTGTGTGGCATTATCTAACCAAAATGAAGTTACTCGCAAATGCTTGTTGTTGATAGTAGTACTTGTCACATGTCTTTTCTGTGTACTGTGTGAGTTGTCCTAGTTCTAGTCCTACGATGAAGATCTTTGTTTTGATAAAAAGAGGAATGGAACGTGGTCTTTGAAAATCGAACTGAACTTTGAGCACCAAGCAGCCCATTTACACTTTCGTTCCAGTGCAACGCCTAGTGCCTCTCTCTTTAAGAAGGAAGATGATGAGAATTATGAAATGGAGGAGATGGAAATCACTTTGAAAGGATTTTTGAGCCCTGTTGGGAGTGTGAGGTATTGATGAGTAAAAGGATTAAGTGTGATAAAAGTTTAGGGGTGAGAATTAAGAAAGATATTGAGGAGCAGGTAACATTGAAAGACTGGATAGGAAGGGTGAGACTAAAAATATAAACTCTGTCATCAGTCCATGGTGTTTTAAAAATCCAGTGATTGATCTGTATTTATTAAAAGTTAAAGAAAAGGGGGAAAGAAGGGTTTTCTGTGAACTGGCAGGGAAATGGGTAAACTTTGTATGGGGAAAATTACTGTAAGATTTTTACAGGTGGGTCTAAAAATACAGATAATGGCAGGGTTTTAGCAGCTTATTACATTTCAGAATTTGAAGTAGGAAATGTGTACGGATTACAGATAACGTGTCTATCATGACGGCTGAGCTCATAGGGGTTACTCTGGCATTACAATGGATTGTAGAGGTTAAGGTAGAGAGGGCAGTCATGTTTCAGATTCGTTATCAGGGCTACAATTAAAAATGAAGTGAAAGGGGACAGAAGGGATTTAGCACAGGAGGTAATGTATCTAGTGTCAGAATGTGTGTGTTTAGGATTGTATGTGGTTTTTGTGTGGATTCCAGCACATATAGGAATAGAGCGGAATGAGAGGGCGGATGGGTTAGCAAACATACCAGTGAAGAAAGTGAATGTGGGTATGGATGTTCATTATGCGTTAAGGGAGTATTATAAAATAATAGAAACAATTATAGTGGATGAATGGCAGAATATGTGGAATGGGGAAAAAAGGCGTAAATGATATAAACCACAAAGTCAGTTTGCAGGAAGGATGGTATGGAGGGAATAGACAGGAGGAAGTTAACCTAATAAGGCTGTTTATCGGCCATTCAACTTTAAATGAACATTTCTATAGAATTGGAGCGCATGAGAATGGGTTATGTATGAGATGTGTGGTTATGGAAACTGTGGAACACCTGATGGTTGAATGTGCTAGATATAGGGACGTGAGATTAGAGGTAGGGGAAGAGTTGAGGGCTTTGAATATATTCAGAATAATATTTTTAGGGACGGTATAGGGGTGGTAATAGAATAGATAGGGGTATGGTCAGGTATATAGGGAAATTCATTTGGAAAACAGGGATATTTAACCAGTCAAAAAAAATCTGGAATCAAGTGTTGAGCTCACAATAACGATAATCAAAACAAGCACAGTAGGTGGCGACAATGAGCATCGACAGAAGCTTGGTGGCTATTAACCAAAAGAAGATGCAACGCCTAGTAGAACTGTGTGCTGCAATTAAACAAGTTTAAATATTTGACTTTGGCTGCTTGAATATGAAAGATAATAAATACTATTCTTAAAAGTATGCTGTCTTCATTTCTAGTAAGTATGGTGCTTTTTATTATTTTATTGCCGTGTATGTTGTTGCGTTCTTGCAATGCTTCTCTCTACATAATGGCGTAGGTCTGTAGTTCCGAGTTTGAAAAGAACAACAAGACGTGTGAAAACGAAACACATTTTGCAGCTAACTTCTGCGGATTACCAAACACAATTTTTATAACGTTTTACTACCAAACGCTTCTAGAAACCTCAAACATTGTGGGGTCATACATTATAAGAAAATTGTCGACGGTTTAGATAAAATATGTGTTTGGGGGAATTTCTTTGTGTTGTGCAATCAAGGGACCGTCTTAAAAGTGCAAGATGTATCTGAACTTGAGCCGTGTGTGCCCCAGTAATTGTACAAATACATTATCCACTCTTGTTCGTACAGACTTAATAGGTGAATTTGGTTTGTGTATAAAATTGACATGTTGATCTAATATGTAATCTAAAATTTATTTTATGTATACTAATTTAAGATCTATGACCCCACCAGTAATTTAATAACATTAGACTCACTTTGCAGACTTCACTGGAGCAAATTCATTGTGAACCAGGATCACTGAAGCTGAAGTTAACCACCCGCAGCAATTAGTTGAATTACTGTCTTATTGAAATGCGTCAAACATTGTAGCTCGATTGAATGCTTCTTTCTTTAAGTTTCATGTTCTAGTGTTGTATACACTGTGCACATACTAATTCCCTTTCTGTTTCAGATGATTCTGTTCTTTGTAAATATTAAAACTGCCCTTAGCTCATGTGCTGCTTCAGAATTCTTTGTGGAGGGACAGTGTTGCCCCATGTGCAGTCCAGGTATACTTTCTATTTGTGTGTTTGTTTATACATTGTCATAATATACATTCATTCATGTCTGGGGGGAGGGGGTATCGTTTGCAATGCTCCAACATCTACAATTCCCTCTGACAGTTCCTAACTGAATCTGGAATTGGAGTAGACTGCTAAACTCGCTTCTTTGTTAAACTGTTCACTCTTCTAATAATCCCCTTCATTTTAACAATCCTGGACCTTTTGCTGTTTAGGCTCTTCTGTATTCAGGGCATGCACACAGGACAGCAGTACAAGCTGCATCCCGTGTACACACGGTACCTATACTGAAGAACCCAACGGATTACTTAAATGCTTTCCCTGCAAAAACTGCGATGAAGGTACTAAAGTGAAAAAAAATAAATAAATTGATGTACAAATATATTATGTTTTTTTTTTGTTTGTTTTTAAACCAGAACAAACTGATATGGACTACTGCGTGCAAACTGTTTTGTATAATTGTAATATAATTATCCTGAGTTAAACAGAGGTCTGCTCTATTCTGTGGATGTTCCTATAGAAGATATTCATGTGCTCTTTTAATTGAGAATCACTGTACCTCTCATGCCTCCTGCTTACAGCAGAACCCAATACTTACATCTCAATCGCATGTTAAAAAACAAACAGTATAATATGCTGTGTATATGTATCGTTTACATTCATATTTATATATTTTTTTCTTCAGCTTTGGGCCTCGCTGTTCTTCATAAATGTCAACTTAATAAAAACACCATTTGTGGTCCTTCGAATGGATATTTCTGTTCTGTAAAAGCAAGGGGTGGTGGCTGTGATCAGGGTCAAAAACATATGATCTGTAGAGCTGGAGAGAGAGTCAAGTCACAAGGTAAGAGCGTGGGCATTGCTCCCCTTTTATATGCTGTTATAGGGCTACTAGCTCAATACAAATTCAAACAGAAGAAAGTAAATGAAATATTTTATTATCCAGGGACTGCTGAATCTGATACAAGATGTGAAGGCTGCCCCGAAGGAACATTCTCAACAAAAGTCATGTCATTAAACTGCACCCCATGGACAGAGTAAGTGTTTAACCTGACTACTGGCTGTTGGGGAAAATACAGTTCAGCTTCTGATAACATTGGCATACATTTCTGTAATTGTCATTTTCTGAACCATAGTGCTCTATTCAAGTCTCTATTCCGCATTTTAAAATTAAAAACATTGATACAATCACTGCAACAGCCTGTCCATTTTAAACCCTGCCCTGAATCACTTCTGACGTACTGTAAGATTGCTGTTGTCAAGGAGTCCAAATGGAACTGCAGGGAAGACAGTGTGTTTGTAATGTGTAGGAATACTAAACGAGAATGAACTAACTGGACAAGAAGTCAGTTCAACAATGCAAGTCATTTGGAACATCAATCATTCATGTGTGAAATTCTATTCACAATTTCTCCTTCTTTTCCTTACCAGTTGTGAATTAAATGACAAAGTGAAGTATGCAGAGGGGAGTTTAACAGCAGATGTGCAGTGTCAGGAGAAGACGTCTGGTGGTTTAACAGCTGGATTAATAGTTGGATTTTTATGTGTTAGTTTTTTTGTTGGTGCTGGAGTCTTCATCTATTTGAAGAATAAAGGTTAGTAATTGCTTCGGAAAGGGCCTGATCTGTATTTCATGTCATTATATTACAAAGTTAAGCTGGTGAAATATAATGGGGCATGAAACTGTCACTAGCCCTGCACCCAGTCCTTTGTTTCAGAACTACCTTCAATGAAGTATTTCATTTAAATGAACAGAAGCCACGAGATGGATGTTAAATACTGTATTCCTGCCATAGAGCTGCCTGAGTAACTCATAGTAAACCTACAGAATTTACCAGGGGCCTGATTGTACTAAATAAACAAACATGTTTGCAATCACTTATCTGAAAAATATACCTTGAGGTCAGCTAACTAAACTGATGATTTATTTTCTTCCCATTAGGTAAATTTCCAACAGAAGGACCTGTTTTACCAATACAGGAATCAATGCTTCCAGCACCAAATGAGCAACCAAATAATGCAAACCACAGGTAAGTACACACACCTGTTTACATGCACACACGCTCCAGAAAATCAAATCTGTCTTCCTCTTACTGGCATCTCCTTGAGTCAGTTGTGAGTTTCTAGAATGACGTACATTGTCAGGTTTTTATTTTATTTTTGTGGCTTGCAGCACCTTGATCTGGTCCTGTCGGAGCTCAGAGGCTAAGCAAGGGTGGGTCTGGCTTGAATTTCTATAGAAAAAAAAAAAACAGTAACGAAATAAAAAATAAAATAAAAGATAATTATTTGAAGAAAACAGCATTAATCCACAACATTTAGAATAGATGCCCTCCCTGTGACCTATTTCATATAAAGACAGGTTCCTGATTAAGACCATTTTACTTTGTTTGCATGAAGGATGGATTCCAATTCATTGACTAAGTCATTCACTTTTTCCAGGTCGAAGCCAGCTCTAACACGTCTACAGCCAAAACATGATGATCGATCTATCGGAATCAATGTCTCCTGAAGGTATTGATGGTGAACTGGTTTTGTTCAGACGTGACCCTGAGAACAGCATGGAGGTTGGCTCTAATGGTTGGCGTCCACGCCGCAGAGCTGGACTCATCTGGAAAGGCCTACAGATCGGCATCTGATACAATTGTTTTCTTGACATTTTTAATTTCCAGTTATGAGACAAAGACCAACCAACTAAAATGCCCAAAATATTGTAATGGATCATTTTCTTACAGAGTAACATACAGTACTTGTTTTGAGCTGTTTGTTAGTTAGTATATATAACTATTTCATTTGTATTCTGTCTTTGGGCGAAATCCACGCTTTCTGAAGAGAGTGCCCAGAGAGCAGTAGACTGAGTACCAACAATGCACCCCGAATCTCAAATTTACAGATTTATTGTTTTTGCTTTCATTTAGGTTTGGCTCTTTGGGTTTTTTTTGTTTGTTTTTTAAAAGCTGTACATTCCATCTGAAAGTCCCACGGTCATGTACTGCATTGCATTAATTAATTGCCCTTGATTGGCTGGTATTCTATGTTTTACAACATCTTCTGTACATTGCCTATTTCACTGTAATATAGTGTTAAAACCCAATCATTGATTTTTTTTGTTTTTTTTTGTAAATGTATGTTCTGGTATTATAGTACAGTTTGTATATATGTAAATAAAGGACCACATTGTATACCAAATGTTTCAATGATGTTAAGGTATATTACTACTAAAGTATATTACTCCCTTACAAAACAATACATACGGGGGGTCAGGAATAAAACGTCTCAGTATTTATTTATTTATTAATTTATTTATTTTTTTAAATGGCAAAAACCCTGTAGCTGGCACTGCAGTATTAAGAGAGTTGACGAATTCTGACTTTCTAAACTGAGGAACTGGAGAATGAGTAAATGGGGAAAGGGTGTTGGCTGGGCAACATGTTATTATGAACTAACACAGTTCAAACAGGGATACATTTAAGCAACGAAACTGCAAAAAAAAACAACCATCATTACTATGCAAACATTGCCGTGCTTTTTAGAGATTCGTATTTTGGTTGAACACTAACAAAAGAAAACTGATTAAAAAAATAAATAATATTTAACCGGGCGTGTCCACGCCTGACTATTTATATAAATATAATCTATACACACATTAATGTCCATGAAGAAAAATCGGCTTCATAATAATTTACGATTGTTGTTTATATAACAGTTATAACAGAAAAAGTATTTAATTGCGGGTTGAAAGTTGTGCATAAATTATACAGTAGGCCGTTATAACGTTCCTCTGTACGTATGTTTTATTTTTCAGTTTAAACTTAACAATACTGAATAATTTTGAAACTAATCACTAATTGAGAAGTTAATGTAAGTCACTTACACTAGTTAGTTTTATTTAAAACGTTTAAACAACAAACCAAAGCATATTTGAGGTTTGTTTTGTTAATAAAAGGTGAAAGTGAAAGTAACAGGCGGACGTATCTTGCGAACGCTATTCTGATTGTTACATATATCCGTGATCAATCTTACAAAATTAAACACAAACTTCAAGTTTACGAAGCAAAGACAAGCTGATCAGAACGATCAAATAAACGACGGAATCATACATACTAATTGTTTCATGTGCGAAGAATGGTTACACACAACGAAGTTAAGGGACTGTCTACAAAGTGTCGTTTTTTAAAACACCGGTATATAACATTACCTTTTAGGTTTTAAAAAATGACACCCATACTACATGTTTCTTGTAAATCTACATGCACACAAGTAAAGAGCAGTACCGTAGTCTAACGGGCAAATTTTACCCACAGGGGGTCACTTCAATCCTTTATCTGCCACAGTCGACGATAACTCAGGTGTGTCTTCTTTGTTTTCTGTGCTGTGAATGAAACGCTTCAACAGGCTGCGCTACATTGAGCTATGTTATGTGGTGAGCCTACTTTTTGTCTTAATTTTGATCTGATTTCCAGTTACGTATTTAGCCAGTTGAATATTTGAGACGCTGTATATATATATATATATATATATATATATATATATATATATATATATATATATATATATATATATATATATACAGTACTGTGCAAAAGTTTTAGGCAGGTGTGAAAAAATGCTGTAAAGTAAGAATACTTTCAAAAATAGACATGTTAATAGATTATATTTATCAATTAACTAAATGCAAAGTGAGTGAACAGAAGAAAAATCTAAATCAAATCCATATTTGGTGTGACCACCCTTTGCCTTCAAAACAGCATCAATTCTTCTAGGTACACTTGCACAAAGTCAGGGATTTTGTAGGCATATAGTCAGGTGTATAATTAAACAATTATACCAAACAGGTGCTAATGATCATCAATTCAATATGTAGGTTGAAACACAATCATTAACTGAAACAGAAACAGCTGTGTAGGAGGAATAAAACTGGGTGAGGAACAGCCAAACTCAGCTAACAAGGTGAGGTTGCTGAAGACAGTTTACTGTCAAAAGTCATACACCATGGCAAGACTGAGCACAGCAACAAGACACAAGGTAGTTATACTGCATCAGCAAGGTCTCTCCCAGGCAGAAATTTCAAGGCAGACAGGGGTTTCCAGATGTGCTGTCCAAGCTCTTTTGAAGAAGCACAAAGAAACGGGCAACGTTGAGGACCGTAGGCGAGTGGTCGGCCAAGAAACTTACTGCAGCAGATGAAAGACACATCATGCTTACTTCCCTTCGCAATCGGAAGATGTCCAGCAGTGCCATCAGCTCAGAACTGGCAGAAAACAGTGGGACCCTGGTACACCCATCTACTGTCCGGAGAAGTCTGGTCAGAAGTGGCCTTCATGGAAGACTTGCGGCCAAAAAGCCATACCTCTGACGTGGAAACAAGGCCAAGCGACTCAACTATGCACGAAAACACAGGAACTGGGGTGCAGAAAATGGCAGCAGGTGCTCTGGACTGATGAGTCAAAATTTGAAATATTTGGCTGTAGCAGAAGGCAGTTTGTTCGCCAAGGGCTGGAGAGCGCATACGAATGAGTGTCTGCAGGCAACAGTGAAGCATGGTGGAGGTTCCTTGCAAGTTTGGGGCTGCATTTCTGCAAATGGAGTTGGGGATTTGGTCAGAATTAATGGTCTCCTCAATGCTGAGAAGTACAGGCAGATACTTATCCATCATGCAATACCATCAGGAGGCATCTGATTGGCCCCAAATTTATTCTGCAGCATGACAACGACCCCAAACATACAGTGAAAGTCATTAAGAACTATCTTCAGCGTAAAGAAGAACAAGGAGTCCTGGAAGTGATGGTATGGCCCCACAGAGCCCTGATCTCAACATCATCGAGTCTGTCTGGGATTACATGAAGAGAGAGAAGCAACTGAGGCTGCCTAAATCCACAGAAGAACTGTGGTTAGTTCTCCAAGATGTTTGGGCCAACCTACCTGCCGAGTTCCTTCAAAAACTGTGTGCAAGTGTACCTAGAAGAATTGATGCTTGATGCTGTTTTGAAGGCAAAGGGTGGTCACACCAAATATGGATTTGATTTAGATTTTTCTTCTGTTCACTCACTTTGCATTTAGTTAATTGATAAATATAATCTATTAACATGTCTATTTTTGAAAGCATTCTTACTTTTACAGCATTTTTTCACACCTGCCTAAAACTTTTGCACAGTACTGTATATATATATATATATATATATATATATATATATATATATATATATATATATATATATATATATATGAGATACAGTGTTACAGGACATTCATATCCTATATTTCCTTTTTCAGACACAAGCCTGCTAACTTACTGTATAATACAGATTTCCAAATAATTTTTTGTTCTTGGTCGCCATCTACTGAATTTTGCAAAAACCTGACGCATGATTTAAATATTTAATCATGTTCAGTCTGTTTGCTAATGAATTACAGAATCCTCATATTAACCCTTCGGTCACTGCGTGTATAATTGTACCATGTTGAGGTTGCTATCTATACTGTACTTTATAATGCATATGTTTTATATGTGTGTGTTGTGTATGTGTCTTAGATAGGGTTACAACATTGCGTTTATAGCTAACGGTGCACGTCAATGAAGAAAAACCGAGAAGGTGTGCGTAATGATTTACTGATGGAGTTCACGCTAGTACTCTCTCCTTTATGGATGTGACTGTTGGTGAGGAGGCATGATTTTAATCAAACATTTCCTAACAAGCATTAATCACATGTTGAACGAACTAGTACATAACCAACGTTAATCAACAGACATCGCTTCAGGTAAATGAATGAATAATATATTACAGCGTTGTACACCCTTTTGGGTTAAAACAGCCGCGTCAACGACCACATTCCAAATGAATTCATTTACCAGGACAGAACCCTTGAGATATGCATCTTAATCACATCAAGAGTAGTATAAATTACAAAGTAACAACAACAAAACTGATTGAAATAGCAGTGATAACTGATTGAAATAGCAGTGATAATGAAATATCAGTGATAACTGATTGAGATAGCAGTGATAACTGATTGAAATAGCAGTGATAACTGATTGAAATAGCAGTGATAACTGATTGAAATAGCGGTGATAGTGAAATATCAGTGATAACTGATAGCAGTGATAACTGATTGAAATAGCAGTGATACTGATTGAGATATCAGTGATAACTGAAATAACAGTGATACGGATTGAAATAGCAGTGATACGGATTGAAATATCAGTGATAACTGATTGAAATAGCAGTGATAACTGATTGAAATAGCAGTGATAATGAAATAGCAGTGATAACTGATTGAAATAGCAGTGATAACTGATTGAAATAGCAGTGATAATGAAATAGCAGTGATAACTGATTGAAATAGCAGTGATAACTGATTGAAATAGCAGTGATAATGAAATAGCAGTGATAACTGATTGAAATAGCAGTGATAATGAAATAGCAGTGACAACTGATTGAAATAGCAGTGATAACTGATTGAAATAGCAGTGATAATGAAATAGCAGTGATAACTGATTGAAATAGCAGTGATAACTGATTGAAATAGCAGTGATAACTGATTGAAATATCAGTGATACTGATTGAAGTAGAAGTCCTAACTGATTGAAATAGCAGGTGATAGCTGGTCAAAAGACCTATCCTATTTGAACTTACAATCTCTCAATATAGAAACGAGCCCATGGTGCTTCTTTCACAGAGCAGTTCTAGCAGTCTGCTAAATCACATTCACTTCCATACAATTCAACAAAATAACACATGTATACTTTAATCATATAGACTTCTTGCTAAGTGTTTGTTTTTATAAACAGCTAAAAAATACCACTGCTGGCTAGCTAGTGCAGCCGCTAAGTGCTAGCAGTGCTTTGTGAAACTGACCCCTGATTTCGCTAACATGGAATCTGGTTTAATAACCAAATAAACTCACTGCTTATGTCTGTCGGCAATTGGCTTTTGAAAATGAGGTCTGGAGAGAAGATAAGCTGCTGAAGTTGTAAAATTATCCTACAGTTTTTCTGCATTCACGTGTAATTGTATTATTGTCTACCATCATCAATGTTGCCAACTATTTAGAAATAAACCTTTTCATATAAATATTGGATAATTTATCATTGTTCTATAAAAGAAAATCTAAAATTTAAAATACAAAATTCGGTGAAGGGGTTGATGGAAATAAATGGGATAGACCAATTGAATCCATTTTACAGAAAGGGAAGGCAGTATTTTTTTTATTGTTATCGTTTTTAATTTCTCTGGTATGTTTTCATCTTGACTGTAATAATGTAATATATTTAAACATGCCCTGTCCTTATCGGGCTGCATTCTTTGATTTCAGTTAGCATCACTATTGCGATTTGCAATACGTCCATACAGACACTATCATACGGGGAGACAGATAGCACACCTGTTAAGGTATTTAATTTTTTAAGATCCTTACCATGGGATACTGTGTGGCATTATCTAACCAAAATGAAGTTACTCGCAAATGCTTGTTGTTGCTAGTAGTACTAGCCATATGACTTTTCTGTGTACTGTGTGAGTAGTCCTAGTCCTAGTCCTACGATGAAGATCTTTGTTTTTATAAAAAGAGGAATGGAACGTGGTCTTTGAAAATCGAACTGAACTTTGAGCACCAAGCAGCCAATCCGTGATGCACACGTGACGTGATGTCACCAGTACAGTAAAAACATAAAAAAAGTTTACAAACGAGAGGAGGCCATTCGGCCCATCTTGCTCGTTTGGTTCTTAGTAGCTTATTGATCCCAGAATCTCATCAAGCAGCTTCTTGAAGGATCCCAGGGTGTCAGCTTCAACAACATTACTGGGGAGTTGGTTCCAGACCCTAGTAGAAGTAGCCTAGTAGAACTCTGTGCTGCAGTTTAACAAGTTTAAATATTTTACGTTGGCTGCTTGAATATGAAAAATAATAGATGTTATTCTTAAAACTATGCTGTCGTCATTTCTAGTAAGTATGGTGCTTTGTATTATTTTATTGCTGTGTATGTTGTTGCGTTCTTGCAATGCTTCTCTCTACATAATGGCGTAGGCCTAATATCCGTTTGTAAAAACGAAACAAATTTTGGAACTAACTGCGGACTACCAAATACAATTAGAACATGATTTTTATATACAATTTTACTACCCAACGCTTCTAGAAAGCACAAACATTGTGGTGTCATACATAATAAGAAAATTGTCGACATTCTAGATTAAAAAAAAAAAAAAGTTTTCTGAGAATTTCTTTGAGTTCTGCAATCAAGGGATCGTCATAAAAGTGCAAGGTTTTTACCAATTAGAAAAAAATTCGCCTGGCGACATGAAAGTACATGTATGTGAACTTGAGCCCTGTGTGCCCCAGTAATTATATAAATATTATCCCCTCTTGTTCGTATAGACTTAATAGGTGAATTTTGATTGTGTATAAAATTGACACGTTTATCTAATATGTAATCTAAAATTATAACTATTTTATGTGTGCTAATTTAAGATCTACGACACCTCCAGTAATTTAATAACGTTAGACTCACTTTGCAGACTTCACTGGAGCAAATTCATTGTGAACCAGGATCACTGAAGCTGACGTTAACCACCCGCAGCAGTTAGTTGAATTACTGTCTTATTGAAATGCGTCAATCATTGTAGCTCGATTGAATGGTCCTTTCTTTAAGTTTCATGTTCTAGTGTTATATGTACTGTGCACATCTGTTTCAGATGATTCTATTCTTTGTAAATATATTAGACTAAAGATCGACTGAGAAGGATTTGTAAAAACAAAACTATACATTTGGAACTAACTGCGGACTACCAAATACAATTAGAACATGTTTTTTTTTTATCTACAATTTTACTACCAAACGCTTCTAGAAACCACAAACATTATGGTGTTATACATTATAAGAAAACTGTCGACATTCTAGATTAAAAAAAAAAAAAAAAAGTTTTGGGAAAATGTCTTTGTGTGGTGCAATGCAATCAAGGGACCGTCTTAAAAGTGCAAGATTTTACCAATTAGAAAAAAAATCCGCCTGGCCGGTATCTGAACTTGAGCCCTGTGTTCCGCAGTAATTATACAAATATTATCCCCTCTTGTTCGTACAGACTTAATAGGTGAATTTTGATTGTGTATAAAATTGACACGTTGATCTAATATGTAATCTAAAATCATAACTTTATTTTTTTGGATGCTAATTTAAGATCTATGACACCACCAGTAATTTAATAACGTTAGACTCACTTTGCAGATTTCACTGGAGCAAATTGATTGTGAACCAGGATCACTGAAGCTGAAGTTAACCACCCTGGGGTGTGAGACTAGACATTTCTCAGACATTAGTTTAATTGTTGTCTTTTATTGAAGTGTTTCAAGCATTGTAGCTCGATTGAATGCTCCTTTCTTTAAGTTTCACGTTCTGGTGTTGTATACACTGTGCACATAATTTTTACTTTTCTGTTTCAGGTGATTCTATTCTTTGGAAATATTAAAACTGTCGTTAGCTCATGTACTGCTTTCCAATTTGATGTTGATGGACGATGTTGCCCCATGTGCAGTCCAGGTATGTACACACTTATAAAACATTTTCTATTTGTGTGTGTTTTTATGAATTGGCATAATATACCCTTTGTACAAGTCTGGGGGGTATCGTTTGCATTGTTTGAACTGCTCCAACATCTACAATTCCCTGTGACGATTCCTAACTGAATCTGGAATTGGAGCTGACTCCTAAACTCGCTTCTTTGTTAAACTGTTCACTCTTCTAATAATACCCTTCATTTTAATAATCCTGGACCTTTTTTTTTTTTTTTCTTAGGCTTTTCTGTATTCAGGGAATGCACACAGGACAGCAGTACAAGCTGCATCCCGTGTACACACAATACCTATACTGAAGAACCCAACGGATTACTTAAATGCTTTCCCTGCAAAAACTGCGATGAAGGTACTAAAGTGAAAAAAATAAATAAATTGATGTACAAATATATTATGGGTTTTTTTGTTTGTTTTTAAACCAGAACAAACTGATATGGACTACTGCGTGCAAGCTGTTTTGTATAATTGTAATATAATTATTATCCTGAGTTAAACAGAGGTCTGCTCCATTCAGTGGATGTTTCTATAGAAGATATTCATGTGCTCTTTTAATTGAGAATCACTGAACAACTCATGCCTCCTGTTTACAGCAGAACCCATTACTTGCATCTCAATTGTTAAAAAACAAACAGCATGATATGCTGTGTATATGTATCGTTTACATTCATATTTATATATTTTTTCAGCTTCAGGCCTCACTGTTCTTCATCAATGTCAAGTTTTTAAAAACACCATTTGTGGTCCTTTGAATGGATATTTCTGTTCTGGAAAAGCAAGGGGTGGTGGCTGTGATCAGGGTCAAAAACATACGATCTGTAGAGCTGGAGAGAGAGTTAAGTCACAAGGTAAGAGCATGGGCATTGTTCCCCTTTTTATATGCTGTTAAAGGGCTACTAGCTCAATACAAATTCAAACAGAAGAAAGTAAATGAAATATTTTATTATCCAGGGACTGCTGAATCTGATACAAGATGTGAAGGCTGCCCCGAAGGAACATTCTCAACAAAAGTCATGTCATTAATCTGCACCCCATGGACAGAGTAAGTGTTTAACCTGACTATTAGCTGTTGGGGAAAATACGGTTCAGCTTCTGATAACATTGGCATACATTTCTGTAATTGTCATTTTCTGAACCATAGTGCTCTATTCAAGTCTCTATTCCACATTTTATAATTAAAAACATTGATACAATCACTGCAACAGCCTGTCCTTTTTAAACCCTGCCCTGAATCACTGAATCACTTCTGACATACTGTGAGATTGCTGTTGTCAAGGAGTCCAGTATTGCAGACACAGAATGTGAGGAATGTCCTGATAAGACATATTCAGATGGCTCATTAGAAACGTGTAAACCACATACTGAGTGAGTGCTTTACCATTTCATTACATCACATTGCTGTTTAAAAAAGAAAATAAAAGAACATCCAGTCATTTACATTGTCCTTAATTGGACCTCTTCTGTAAATGATATAAAAGATACAGATGACCAAGTGTTCTTGTGAATTTCTTCATTTAAAAACTACAACATGTAATCAACTCTGCATCTATATGAAAGTATATAAATCTCCTGGGGTTATGGCTGGTCAGAAAAACCATGTCCTGTACAGTAGTTGTAGAAGCAGAGAGATTGATGTCAATCATCACAGTGATTATGTGGAAGTGCATTCCATTCCACAGCTCTGGAACCCTTGTTTCTTTCTCCTGGTAGTTGTCAATCTGAGGGACTAGCAAAGCCAGGAACCCCTGCCTCGGATGCTGAGTGCAAACAGCCGTCTGCTAACACTGCAGTCATAGCTGGGACCGTTGCTGGAGTTATTGCACTAATAGGTGCATTGGTAGGAGCATTGGTTTACAAACACATGCACAATAATAAAGGTCAGTAGGCTATTTGTGTTTTCTATTTTCTATTTAAAAGCTTACCTTTGCAGTGGGATCGTATAGTGTTTCTGTTTTGGCGTTTGTGATGCTGGCCAGTTTACAGGGAAGGAATCCTTAGCTTTCTAATCCATTCCATTACAAGACTCGCTTCCAACCAGGTCCATCATTATTGCATTGATTTCAGCACAGTGAATGTATGGATTGAGGATTGGATTGGAGCAAAGTTCTGAGGTTGCAAACAACTGCCCAGGACTCCAAGTGCACAATGCCATTGCTGCTGATGAATGCTGATGACATGTGTAGGAATGGCCCTCCCATTTCCTTTAGTTGAAGTGTCTTGTTTGTTGAGGAATCCAGCAGATATCTGTACTAATTCAAGTTTTTTTTTTTTAGGTGATAACATGGAAACAGAAAAAGGAAAGGTACAGTAAATGTATTTATATTGTATTATCTAAATCAGCAGAGAGATACTGTGACCCTTCTGCTCCAGGACCTGCATTGAATCTGAATGATTTCTGTGCCCTAGCCATTATAAAGTATAGCAGATATAGATACAGCGGCTCAAACTTTGAGCAAATTCACGCCCATGTCTTTATTTCAGCCTTAATGATTAAATTGAACTAATTACACAACTGTCAAGGTCCTAAAGCACATTATTTATCATGAATGCATTATGCCTATTAAACCTAGAATGGAATAACTCCCTAGGATTGCAGTTGCCTGCCCCTGATCTAAGTTGTTCACATACATACATATCATAGAAACGTAATGAGATTAGATTGCAGCCTCAGGCAATCCTTCTAACTGATTGCTCTTTTGTAAATGCAGAGAACATACATACCTGTGCGTATGACCAATGGTACAGACTGTGTAACTGTAAGTCATGAAAACTCACCTGGCCATAACTCACAAATAACATCTACTGCTCAGACACACAGCAACAGTAAGTATCCTTTAATTGAATATTCATAAATTATGTTTATTTTTGGTTAATGGGAGCAAAACTGCTATAAGCAAAATCCTAGGTTTTGGATAATGAATTGGCCTCTATATGGGCTAAATTACCAACCCAACCCCTTGCTGGCTTCATACAGTTGCAATAGGTTTATTTAAAACCTTTGCCTTTAAACTTCCTTCATAATAACCCCATGCATGCACACCTCAGGGAAGATTAGAAAATGATGTCATAGTTCATTAGTTAGTTTACAGGAGTTAGTTGTGTAAGGAGATGACATAGAGCAGATGGTATTGAAATGGAACAGCATTCATAAAACTCAATTTCAAAATGTTTTTCTTCTGTATAACAGACAGCAATGTGAATACACCGACGTAAGAAGAGATTCGGGAACGTGCAGCCAGACAAGTTCAGGAGCAGTGAAATGACCACTTGGATCGCTTTCCCTGTTTTTGTTCTAAAGACATGTTTCTAATAGCAACTCATCTGTGGGTGACCTCCTGCAGCATTAACACAGTGACCAGCCTGGGCTGTACAGGATGTGGCATCATGGACCAATCATATCTTCACATAGAGTCGGATGAGATGAAGCTGTTGAGTTGTGTGTGGAAGTTGTATCTAGATATCATGGCAGATGCAATTGACTGGGAGTCAGACAGCAGCACCACTAGTGACTGATAAATAAGTGTAAGGGTAGCGTCACGGCCCAAGCTGTTACCAGCAGGAAGGAGACTCCGAGTCAAGAAGCTGCAGTTTGAAGTGTAAAGCACACATTTATTAAACATAAAAACAGAAACATTTTAAAAAGATTTAACCTCATCCCTGCCAAACTTACACTCATTTACATAAGCAGAGCTTTTGTCTTGCCACATTCTGTAAGGACATGTATTAATGGAATCCATATGTTTCAAAAGCTGTTCTGTCTACATCGATCATCTTGAACTATTAAGCACTCAAAAGAAATACGAAAAGAAAGTTACATTTAATGACATGTTTTGACTGGAAGTCTTTTCAATGTCTCCAAAGACCAAATGGTCATTGAACATGTGTACCTTATGATTCCAATAATTAAAAACTGGTTTCTTAAAAAAAAAAAAAAAAAAAATTGTCACAAATTATTAATTATTGTGTGTTGCCAATTATTAGTTAAAGGTGTTATTTTGTTGAATTGTATGGAAGTGAATGTGATTTTGCAGACTGCTAGAACTGCTTTGTGAAATAAGCCCCATGGGCTCATTTATACATTGCTAGAAAATAAGATACCTTGCTAGCGAGCCACCTAAGTGCTACCAGTGCTTTGTGAAACTGACCCCCTGATTTCGCTAACATGGAATCTGGTTTAATAACCAAATAAACTCACTGCTTATGTCTGTCGGCAATTGGCTTTTGAAAATGAGGTCCGGAGAGAAGATAAGCTGCTGAATTTGTAAAATTATCCTACAGCTTTCCTCCTTTTGTTTTTATAGTACAAGCATTTATTTTCTTTTAAGTACTATTAAGCACTGATTCACATTAATTTATTTTCTCGACGTTAAATATTTAGGGTTTTAATTATTCCTGTTATTATGCAATATACCGTTATTGATATAAAACACCATGGATAAACTGCACACGGAATTAAACTAACACGGCTTCATATTGCAACAATAAAAACACCAACTCAGTAAGTTTATATACAGCTCTGGAAAAAATTAAGAGACCACTGCAAAATTATCAGTTTCTCTGGTTTTACTATTTATAGGTATGTGTTTGGGTAAACTACTGACAACATTTCTCCCAAATTCCAAATAAAAATATTGTCATTTAGAGCATTTATTTGCAGAAAATGACAACTGGTCAAAATAACAAAAAAGATGCAGTGTTGTCAGACCTTGAATAATGCAAAGAAAATAAGTTCATATTCATTTTTAAACAACACAATACTAATGTTTTAACTTAGGAAGAGTTCAGAAATCAGTATTTGGTGGAATAACCCTGATTTTCAAGCACAGCTTTCATGCGTCTTGGCATGCTCTCCACCAGACTTTCACATTGATGTTGGGTGACTTTATGCCACTCCTGGCGCAAAAATTCAAGCAGCTCGGCTTTGTTTGATGGCTTGTGACCATCCATGTTCCTCTTGATCACATTCCAGAGGTTTTCAATGGGGTTCAGGTCTGGAGATTGGGCTGGCCATGACAGGGTCTTGATCTGGTGGTCCTCCATCCACACCTTGATTGACCTGGCTGTGTGGCATGGAGCATTGTCCTGCTGGAAAAATCAATCCTCAGAGTTGGGGAACATTGTCAGAGCAGAAGGAAGCAAGTTTTCTTCCAGGACAAGCCGTTCGCTCATGTGCTCCTTCAGAATTCTTTCTGGAGGGACAGTGTTGCCCCATGTGCAGTCCAGGTATGTGCACATACTTTCTATTTGTGTGTGTGTGTTTATACATTGTCATAATATACATTCATTCATGTCTGGGGGGGTATCGTTTGCATTGTTTGAAATGCTCCAACATCTACAATTCCCTGTGACGATTCCTAACTGAATCTGGAATTGGAGCTGACTGCTAAACTCGCTTCTTTGTTAAACTGTTCACTCTTCTAATAATCCCCTTCATTTTAATAATCCTGGACCTTTTTTGTTGTTGTTTAGGCTCATCTGTATTCAGGGCATGCACACAGGACAGCAGTACAAGCTGCATCCCGTGTACACGCGGTACCTATACTGATGAACGCAATGGATTACTTAAGTGCTTTCCCTGCAAAAACTGCAATGAAGGTACTAAAGTGTTTGATGTTTACTATATTATAATTAGACATAATGTTATAATTTAAGTTCAGTAGTTCGGGACAAACACCAATCATAAAATGTTTTAGTACAAATATTTATTGTAGAGAATGCGGAGTATGCGATTTTACAGAAAAGTAAGCCGTATATACAAATTCATTTGGCATCAAACCTAACTTGGTTTGAGGGTTCGCTGCCTGGCCGACTGGACGAGGCTGAGACCCCCAAAAAGAACAAGCCGGTCTCAATGCCACAATTAGAATTGAATATAGCCCACTTGAAGGTTTAGCCAAACTTTAACAAATGATCATCAGCACGCAGGAGAGGAAAACAAAACCCATTTTTGGGAAATAAACCTCTGGGAATCCATGGCTGATTCGATTGCCCTTCCTCCAGGCAGGCTACTAACATTTGAGCACATTTCTGTAAAAGCATTTTTAGGCTCCGTAATATTTGTTATAATGTAAACTTGGTAAGCACTGGAGGATCAACAACCTAACCGTTTGATAAGAGAGTCTGGAACTCCGTGGGAAGAAGCTACTACGATTCTGAAGGAATGACCGGAAAACTGCTCAGCTGCGAATCCGGACCTGGAAATAAATCAGGAGAAAAGGTGAAAGAAGAACAAATGTTGGGTGACGATTGTTCAGTTTTCGTTAATAAACAGCGGGCCTGAGGGTGATGCGCCCTGAGAAAGATGGAGATGGATAAGAGAGAAAGGGGTCATATGGGCCAACATGGGAGTTCAATTTATAAACAAATTGAAAAGCTTTCCCTAATCTTCCTGGTCAGTTTTACTTCTTTTGAGCAGGAAGGAAAGGGTATCAGATGAGGTGATTGCTAGGACAGAGATTAAGGGGTGAATCTGGGGGTTGAATTTGAGAGCGATGTAGACTCTGAGCACCTATGGGAACCCAAGAAGGCTAAGAGAAAGAGCTTTAAGGTTTTATCTAAAACAGGCAGGAGTAGCTGGAGCAGATGAGAGGCACCAAGAGAGTACGTTGATGGCGATAGGTAGGCAAGCAGGGGAGAAAGAGATTCTGATAGTTGAAGCCCTTTCAGGATTAGTGAAATTTGTGAGTTGCAGAGTGTAGAGCTGGGACACCGAAATTGAGTTGAGTTTGTAGAAAAACTGGATGCCGGAAATTCAAATCTTATAGCTGTATTCTTAAGGGACATAATATAGGATGACGCTACGGGCACTGAAAATGATGGAAAGGAATGTTGAATGCAAAGTGAAATTTTAAAGCAATTCCAGGATGACCAGTACGTTTGCAGTGAGAGGGAAGTGATGCTGAGAAGAGTTGTTTCTTGAGCCTGCAGAATCAGGGAATGCAGCAGGTGGCTCACATGAATGTCAGGTCTGAAAAGGGAGGAATCTGAGTAGGCAGGAGGTTGTCTTCGGGAGCTAATGCTCTGAATCTCTGCGTTTGGAAACGAGAAAGAGAATCGATTATATTCAGGTGGCCGAGAATGTGTTGAGCTCTGAAAATGAACTGATGCATAACAGATAAACAGGTAATCCTTCTGAATATTCTCATTATATGGTGGGAGAATGAATGACCTTGTTAAAGATTTAGACTGTAGGTGAATTATGTGAGCGGAGAAGAATGGATTTTGAGCCCAGGAAGACCCCCAAAAGGAATGCGGCTACAGCAAATGGACACATTTTGCGCAATGACGAGGAGTGATCGGTTATAGGAATGATGCTGAATTAGTCGGGCCATGGAGCAGAAAACCAATTTTCCCTTGTAGTATCCTCCAAAGCCAAGAGAGGGAGCTGCATCTTTGAACGGTTGAATGTCTTTGTGCAGCAGGAGACAGCTGTCGTAAAAGAAAGTACTGCCAATCCTTTCTTTTAGTAGGAGCTCCCACAGGCGGAGTTCCTTGCGAAAAAAAAAAAAAGGATCCATGAGTATGACATCGTTGAGGGAATCGACAGAAAGGATCAAATCAAGAGAAGGTAGGAGATAAAAGCTCTGCCTTGACATAGTTTATTTAAATTTCCAGAAAGCTTTTGACAAAGTCCCACATAAAAGATTAATTTCTCAAACTGAACGCAGTAGGGATTCGAGGAAATGCATGCACGTGGATTAGGGAGTAGTTAACATGTAGAAAACAGAAGGCCTCCAGAGTATGCAGTATTGCGGCCCTGACTGATATTCAAAGAAATGGGAACGGTTTTGAAAGTGTTTGAATAAACTGCCGATAAGCTGAAAGAAGAAAAGCATCTCACAGAGAAGAGACCACTATGGGGTCCTGCAGGACACCCATAGCGGCCAAGGAGGTCACTGCAGGGGCCTGCTGAATGCCTGCAGTGAGGGGAGGGTAACCTAAAAGGTTACATTTGGAAGACCGCTGAGGTAAGGAATAGAAGGGGGCTGTGGGGCCCTGTTGAAGCTTGCAGCTGGTAGAAAACCGTTTGACAGAGAAGGGAGCACTATGGGGGCCTGCTGGACGCCCATAGTGGCCAGCGAGGTCACTGCAGGGGCCTGCTGGACGCCTGCAGTGAGGAGAGGTAACCTGAAAGGTTATAGTTGAAGGTGAAGGGAGCACTATGGGGGCCTGCTGGACGCCCATAGTGGCCGGAAAGGTCACTGCAGGGGCCTGCTGGACGCCTGCAGTGAGGGAGGTAACCAGAAAGGTTATAGTTGGAGGTGAAGGGAGCACTATGGGGCCTGCTGGACGCCCATAGTGGCCAGCGAGGTCACTGCAGGGGCCTGCTGGACGCCTGCAGTGATGGGGGTGGGGAACGCGGAGCAGCCGCCCCAACTGTAATTACTGATTAGAGGAGACATCAAAATGGAGCGAGGTAACCAGTGGTGTACCACAGGGATCAGTATTAGGTCCTCTGCTATTCCTAATCTACATAATGATTTAGATTCTGGCATAGTAAGCAAACTTGTTAAATTTGCACACGACACAAAAATAGGTGGAGTGGCAAACACTGTTGCAGCAGCGAAGGTCATTCAAAATGATCTAGACAGCATTCAAAACTGGGCAAGCACATGGCAAATGACATTTAATAGAGAAGTGTAAAGTACTGCACACAGGCAATAAAAATGTGCATTATAAATATCATATGGAAGATACTGAAATTGAAGGAATCTTTGAAAAAGAGCTAGGAGTTTATGTTGACTCAGATATGTCTTCATCTAGACCATGTGGGGAAGCTGTAAAAGGCCAACAAGATGCTCAGATATATTGTGAGAAGTTTTGAATTTAAATCAAGGGAAGTAATGTTAAAAATTTACAATGCATTAGTAAGACCTCACCTAGAATTTTGTGTTCAGTTCTGGTCACCTCGTTACAAAAAGGATATTGCTGCTCTAGAAAGAGTGCAGAGAACAGCGACCAGAATTATCCCGGGTTTAAAAGGCATGTCGTATGCAGACAGGCTAAAAGAAATGAAGCTATTCAGACTTGAACAAAGAAGACTACGCGGTGATCTGATTCAAGCATTCAAAATCCTAAAAGGTATTGACAAAGTCAACCCAGGAGACTTTTTGAACCAGGACCAGGGGTCACAAATGGAAATTAGATAAAGGGGCATTCAGAACAGAAAATAGGAGGTGCTTTTTTACACAGAGAATTGTGAGGGTCTGGAACCAACTTAGTAATGTTGAAGCTGACACCCTGGGATCCTTCAAGAAGCTGCTTGATGAGATTCTGGGATCAATAAGCTACTAACAACAAAACGAGCAAGATGGGCTGAATGGCCTCCTCTTGTTTGCAAATCCTCCCATGCTCCCATGTAGTTTAAATGGCCTAGGAGGGACAGAAGATTGCGTTTAGTAGGAGGGGGACCGGACAGAAAAGTGGAAATATAAAAAATACAATCCCCTGAGACAGGCTCAATGGGCATGATTTTAAATGTGTTTGATATATTGGCTTTAGCCAGTCATGCGTTTTTCCCAGCAATTTTGATTAAGAATATGGCGTGGTCGATTTGCATATTGCAGGGAGCAATCTTCGTGAGGGACTGTTGATGCTGGGTGTGGTGGAGTTACGGTGAGCGGAAATGAAGGAAGTTACAGGCAGAATAGCACAGGTTCCTTCAATGAAGTTATTACAAATCTGGCAAAACAATCTCTGGATACAAATGCTCAAAACTGCTGATGAGCAGAAAGAAAAGCATTTCACAGAGAAAGAATCACTTTGAGGGCCTGCTGGACGCCCATAGTGGCCAAAGAGGTCACTGCAGGGGCCTGCTGGACGCCTGCAGTGAGGGGAGGTAACCTGAAAGGTTATAGTTGGAGGTGAAGGGAGCACTATGGGGGCCTGCTGGACGCCCATAGTGGCCAAAGAGGTCACTGCAGGGGCCTGCTGGACGCCTGCAGTGAGGGGAGGTAACCTGAAAGGTTATAGTTGGAGCCAGCATGCTCAGGAACTGCTGAATGAGCCTTTGATTGACAGGTGCTGTGGTCCCGCCTTCGGAGTTTTCCGGATGTAGACGCGCTTCGTGGAGATGCAGTCGGTGCGCGGCGAGGTGTTTCAAGTCCGCTTATAATAAGCGGAAATTGGGCTTGTTTCTTGAGAGTCACAGGTTGGAATTTGTAGAAACACCTGTTTTGTCGTGAGACTTGACAACACTGGGTAAAGCAACGATCTGTGATGACGTCATAGCGCCTGCGACGGGAAGGATGAAATAAAGTAAACAAATTCTCCTTACGTGCTGTAGATTTGAATGGGATGTTGTTGCTACGAAGATAAAGCTGGAGCCGGAGATCGTCCAGTCTCTGATGTCAGGAGTTGCGGAGGAACGAGTGGCCAGGCGGAGCCACAGCAGACAGGAGAAGCAGACATCTGGGCAGAGAAGTTTGGAGTGGTAATACCGCCGACCGAAGTTGTCGTGGAGTTGGCCCGGAAGGGCTGGTTGAACTGGTTGCGTGGATCTCGGCTCCGGGAAACAGCAAACAGATCATCATCCGTCGAAACGGAATAATCCACCGAATGCTGACCGTGGAGTTGGCCGGGATGGGCATGGTTGAACTGGTTGCGTGGATCTCGGCTCCGGGGAAACAGCAAACAGATCATCATCCGTCGAAACGGAATAATCCAGAATGCAGACCATGATGCGTGTATGTACAATGAAATCAAAACGCAACTGAGAGATAAGTGAAGAGGGTATTTATAGTGCTAACAATTTAATTAGCTAATGTGTAAATTGAATGATTCAATTTCGTGACGCGGAGATTGGTGTCTGACCCTCCTCCCGAACTTTAATTATAAATTTCATTGAGAAAAAAATGTATATACACATAGTGTTTTTTTTTTTTTCAGAACAAACTGCTACTGACTACTGCATGCAAACTATTTTGTATAATTGTAATATAATTAGTAGCCTGAGTTAAACAGAGGTTTGCTCCATTCAGTGGATGTTTCTATAGAAGATATTCATGTGCTCTTTTAATTGAGAATCACTGTACCAGCAGAACCCAATACTTGCATCTCAATTGCATGTTAAAAAACAAACAGCATGATATGTTGTGTATATGTATCGTTTACATTCATATTTATATATTTTTTCTTCAGCTGTGGGCCTCACTGTTCTTCATAAATGTCAACTTCAAAAAAACACAATTTGTGGTCCTTTGAATGGATATTTCTGTTCTGGAAAAGCAAGGGGTGGTGGCTGTGATCAGGGTCAAAAACATACGATCTGTAGAGCTGGAGAGAGAGTCAAGTCACAAGGTAAGAGCATGGGCATTGTTCCCCTTTTATATGCTGTTAAAGGGCTACTAGCTCAATACAAATTCAAACAGAAGAAAGTAAATGAAATATTTTATTATCCAGGGACTGCTGAATCTGATACAAGATGTGAAGGCTGCCCCGAAGGAACATTCTCAACAAAAGACATGTCATTAAACTGCACCCCATGGACAGAGTAAGTGTTTAACCTGACTATTAGCTGTTGGGGAAAATACAGTTCAGCTTCTGATAACATTGGCATACATTTCTGTAATTGTCATTTTCTGAACCATAGTGCTCTATTCAAGTCTCTATTCCGCATTTTAAAATTAAAAACATTGATACAATCACTGCAACAGCCTGTCCATTTTAAACCCTGCCCTGAATCACTTCTGACATACTGTGAGATTGCTGTTGTCAAGGAGTCCAAATGGAACTGCAGGGAAGACAGTGTGTTTGTAATGTGTAGGAATACTAAACGAAAATGAACTAACTGGTCATTTGGAACATCAATCATTCATGTGTGAAATTCTATTCACAATTTCTCCTTCTTTTCCTTACCAGTTGTGAATTAAATGACAAAGTGAAGTATGCAGAGGGGAGTTCAACAGCAGATGTGCAGTGTCAGGAGAAGACGTCTGGTGGTTTAACAGCTGGATTAATAGTTGGATTTTTATGTGTTAGTTTTTTTGTTGGTGCTGGAGTCTTCATCTATTTGAAGAATAAAGGTTAGTAATTGCTTTGGAAAGGGCCTGACCTGTATTTCATGTCATTATATTACAAAGTTAAGCTGGTGAAATATAATGGGGCATGAAACTGTCACTAGCCCTGCACCCAGTCCTTGGTTTCAGAACTACCTTCAATGAAGTATTTCATTTAAATGAACAGGAGCCAGGAGATGGATGTTAAATACTGTATTCCTGCCATAGAGCTGCTTGAGTAACTCATAGTAAACCTGCAGACTAGTGATTTGTTTCATGCTGTGATAAGTGTGATCACTTCAGAGTAAATTTACCAGGAGCCTGATTGTACAAACTAAATAAACAAGTTTGCATGCACTTCACTACAAAAATAACTAAACTGATGATGTATTTTCTTCCCGTAGGTACATTTCTAAATATGGTAAGCTGCTTTTATATTTTGGCATTTTATTTATATAATAATAATAGTTTGTTGTTTTAATGAATAAATGTCACATTGAACTGTAAATACAAAAGATTTGAAAGCAAGAAATGTTTGCTGTGCTGTGTTTTGTGGTCTGCAACATTTTTGTTGCAGTGCATTTATTTTGTTGGGAATTTTGCAGCATGTAGAATTCTATTTTTTTTCTTGCCACCAAACACCTTATCTTGTATTACCAGTTTAAATGCTAAAAAAAGCAAAACAGGGATTATTTGTGACTCTTTTTTTAGATTTAAGTATTTAAAGAAAATAGACACTAAATTCTTATACACCTGGATTGTTAATAAAAATGACAGTTTATCCTACTTTTTTGTTTAAAGCAGTCCTCTGAAAAACAACCAATAGAAGAAACAAAGCCCCCAGCACAGAATGAGCAATCAAATAATGCAAACCACATGTAAGTATACACACGCTCCAGTAAATCAAATCCATCTTCCTCTTACTGGCAGCTCCTTGAGTCAGTTGTGAGCTTCTACAATGATAAACATTATCAGGTTGTACTTATTTTATGGCTTGCAGCACCTTGGTCTGGTCCTGTCGTAGCTTGGAGGCTAAGCAAGGTTGGGTCTGGCCTGTATTTCAGTGGGATTCTGACAGTGTGATTTGTGTAGGAAAAAAACACAGTAACAAAATGAAATAAAGAATGATAATTATTTGAAAGAAACAGCATTAATCCACACATTTAGAACAGACGACCCTCCCTGTGACCTGCTTCATATGAAGGCCGGTACCTTTCAATCTGAAGACTGATTAAGACCATTTTACTTTGTTTGCATGAAGGATGGATTCCAGTTCATTGATTTAAGTCTTTTTTTTTTTCTTTACTTTTTCCAGGTCACAACACAGTTCTGACACACTGTTGTCTGCTTCTACTTTTGAAGTGGCAAGCGGGCAGACGTGACCCCGAGAACAGCACGGGGTTGGCTGTTCGGGTTGGCGCGTCCCCGTCGCTGAGCTGGACTCATCTGGAAAGTCATACAGATCGGCACCGGATACAATTGTTTCCTTGAGATTTTAAGTTTCCAGTGATGAGACAAAGACCAACCATAAAATGTACAAAATACTTAATATAAAGATAATTCTGTATACAATACTTTTCTTTTAAGTCTTTGCTTCTGACTTGTTGAATTCAACACCGTGTCTGCAAGAGTGAGTCAGAGGTACCCAAGGTAAACCATACTGCCAGCAGGGAAGTGGGATGTCTGTCTTCTCTAACACCTGCCTCTCTGGGCTGTGCCAGAAAGAACAACACAAGTACGGTCCGAGTCTATCTGATCACACAGTAACCCCCTAGGTACTTCCTGGGAAACTGTGCCAAGAAGGGGAGACTTTACATGGAAGTACATTTTAATAAAAATAGAAATTGCTGATGTTCAGTATTAACTATATATGTTTTAGTAATCTTAAAAAACGTTACTGTTTTTTGTGTGACTGGTGTTATTTGTATGAAATAAAGAACCACATTTTATCTAAATGTGTCAGTGATGTTATTTTACATTCCTGTTACTTTATAGCCTAATACAGTGTTATTTCACTAAAAAAAAAGCTTCATAAGGTTCAGGAGTAAAACTTTACAGTATTCTTTAAAAAAAAATGGCAAAAACCCTTTAATTGACATTGCAGTATTAAAGGGGTGAAGAAGGGTGACATTCTAAACTGAGAAAATGGAGAATGTGGAAATGCAGAAAAGGGTGTAGGCTTTCAAACACTGATACGTTTAAGTAGCGAGGCTGCAAAAAAAAACAACCACAATTACTATGCGAACATTGCAATGCTTTTTAGAGATTCACATTTTGAATACAACTGATTGAAAAAAGTGTTTAACTGTGCGTGTCCACGCCTGACTTATTGATCTAAATATAATCTATTCAATAAAGAAAACTCCGCTTCATAATCATTTACCAATGTACTCTATAACAATTGTACCAGAAAAAGATATATTTAATTGTGGTTTGAAAGTTGTGCTAAATCTACAGTCGGCTCTTATGCCTTAGCAGTGTGACGTTCGATTTTTTAAGTCTGTTAACAATATTGAATTATTTTGAAACTATTCACTAATGCAGGAATTGATAGAATTTTACTTAGTTTTAATATAAACGAAATAACAAACAAAAGTATAAATTTGTTTTTGTTAATAAAAGATGAAAGTGAAAGTAACAGGCGGACATATTTTGCGAACGCTATTCTGATTGTTACAGTATTATTCGTCATCAATAGCGCAAATTCAACTCTAGCTTCAAGTTCACGAAACAGAGACAATTATCCTAACGACCAAAATAAACGACGGAATCATAAATAATTGCTTTTATGTGTTAAGAATGATCACACACGAATACGAAACTTAGGGATTATCTACAAAGTGCGATCGCTTTTATTTATTTATTTATTATTATATTTTTAAGTAACATTGCCTTTTACGTTTTTGAAAATGATACCCTTAATACATGCTTTATTTTATTCTACATCCACGGGCAGAATTGACGCACTGGAGGCTCCTTCAATCCGAAATATGGCGCGTCTTCCTTTGTTTTCTGTGCAGTGAATGAGACACAACAAGGCAGGCTGCGCTACATTGAGCTCTTGTTAATGTGGTGGACCAACTGAAATCCAGCAATATATACACATTAAATGTGTTTCTCATAATTGTGATCTCCAGTTACGTATTTAGCTAGTTGAATATTCGTGACGCTGTCTAACATTCTTCTTAAGTTTGAGTGCATGCAAGTTTTATTTTAAAGACCATAGTTTATGTTGACTGTAATAGGATATTATATATATATATATATATATATATATATATATATATATATATATATATATATATATATATATATATATATATATAAAATCAGAGATGCAGTGTTACAGGACATTCATATCCTATATTTCCTTTTCAGACACAAGCCTGCGAACTTACTGTATAATACAGATATCCAAATATTTTTTTGGTCTTGGTCGCCATGTACTGAATTTTGCAAAAACCTGACGCATGATTTAAATATTGAAACATGTTCAGTCTGTTTGCTAATGAATTACAGAATCCTCATATTAACCCTTCGGTCACTGCGTGTATAATTGTACCATGTTGAGGTTGCTATCTATACTGTACTTTATAATGATTATGTTTTATATGTGTGTGTTATATTTGTTTTCTTAGATAGGGTTACAACATTGCGTTTATAGCCAACGGTGCACGTCAATGAAGAAAAACCGAGAAGGTGTGCGTAATGATTTACTGATGGAGTTCACGCTAGTACTCTCTCCTTTATGGATGTGACTGTTGGTGAGGAGGCATGATTTTAATCAGACATTTCCTAACAAGCATTAATCA